>SNQJ01S0035633.1:66145-88043 GCA_010110895.2 Picea sitchensis | reverse complement strand
CCCCATCTATGTCTTCCTCTCTCTCCCTCCCACACTCTAACACACTCACTCTCTACCACCCCTCTTTGTCATCCTCTCTCTCTATCCCAAACTCTTGAACACACCCTTTCTATCCCCCCTCTATGTCTTCATCTCTCTCCCTCCCACACTCTAACACATTCACTCTCTACAACCCCTCTTTGTCTTCCTCTTTCTCCCTCTCACACTCTCAAACACTAGCAAGTTTTCTACATTGTAAGGAAAGGCATGGTAAGGAAACAAATTCCATTAACCTAGACCTCGAAAGGAATTTCAATACATATACCTAGACCTATACTTATACTTAGACCATGACCTAGACCGAGACCTTGCCTCATCATGCCTCACACTCTCACATCCACTCCGTCTCTATATCCTCCCTCTTAAACTCTCTCCCTCTCTCTCTCTCCCTCATCCCTCCCTCTCTTTCCATCCCTCCCTCCCCTCGTCTCTCTCTCTCTCCCCCTCCTTGCATACTCTCTGTCTTTCCCTCTCCATGTCCCTCTTACCCTTTGTCCCTCCCTCCCCCTATACTTCCCCTCTCTCGCTCTCTCTCTCTCTCTCTCTTGACCTCTCTTATGCTCATCTTGGTTCTCTCCCTCCTTCTGCTTATTTCCCTCCTCCCTCTCTCTCTACCCTATCCCTCTATCTCTCCATATCACTCTCGATATCTCTTTTAATCTTGTTGAATCTTTCCCTCCCTCCCCTTATGTCCCCCCCTGGTCTCACTTTCATGTACTCCTCTCTCCCCCTCACTCTATATCTCACTCCACTTCTTTCTCATTGTATCCCCTCCCTCTATCTCCTCTACTCTCTCCTCATTTATCTCTTCATATCTATCTACCCCCCTCCTTATATATCCCCCTTTACTCTCACTCTATCTCTACCCCCTCCTCCCTCTCTCTCGCCCCATCCCTCCCACTATCTCTCCCCTTTCTCTCTCATACATCTACACCTCTCTCCCCCTCACTTGGTATCCGACGTCCTCTCTAGCGCCTGATCCCTCCCACTCTCTCTCATACATCTACCCCTCCCTCCCCCTCACTTTGTATCCCACTTCCTCTCTCTCCCTCACTCTTCCCCCCTTTCTCTCTTTACCTTTGTCTATCCCCCTTCCCTCCCTCTATCCCACTTCCTCTCTCTCTCTCTCTACCCCCTCTATTTGTCTCCCTCTCCCTCCCTCTCACACACTTCAACTCTCCCTATCCAACCCCACTATATTTCTTTCTTCCTCTCTATCTCACACTCATATATTCTCTCCTTACCCTCCTCCTCCGTCTCTCTCTCCCCCTCCATCCCACTATCTATTCTCTCTTTCTCTCCTACATATACAACCTCTTTATCTATATCCTAGTTGTTAGTCTCAGTCTCACTTTCTCTCTTCCCCTCTTTCTCTCTCCCTCCCCACCTCCTTCTCTTTTCCCCTTGTCATAGAAATTTTTTCCTCACCCCATGCCACTTTATTGGATGGACTTTCCATTTCCCTATGTAGAGTTCAAGTTCCTTGTTGTACCTTCCAAAGAAAAAAAAATCATATTTTTCCACATATACATGCCCTACCAGTTAAACAACATGCATATATGCAGGTGGAACCATTACAACCCATGTACATTGGGTTCGGTGCTCAAAATTAAAAATTGTGTCGGGTTTCCATGTCACGTCATGAGATCCATGATCCTCGACCTTCCATTTACTCGAAACGTTCTAAATCGACCCTTCAGTTCCACTTGAAAGCTATAAATTGAGCCATATCCAAACCATGGAGAAGAGGAGAATTCAACTTTTGAGAGCAAAGATACTTAGGAGAAATTTTCACTTCAACCTTTTATCCTTTAAAGTCTGAACTCATTGTTCATCCCCCAAGATATTCCTTCTTTGATAGAGAACCTTGTTGTCTCCTTTATAGGAGCTTTCCTTTGGTGGAGGATTGAAGTGGTGGAGGCCCAACTATAAGGGACTTAGTTTCTCGGTTCGGAGATGTGCCGACATAAAAAAAAATCACTTATCTACTTCTCTTGATTATTTTAATAGAAATACTCTTTTCTCGTACAATTGATATCTTGAAAATATTTGAATTCTTATTCCATGGGCATATTTGAATTTTGCTAACATTATATATTAACATCATATGCTTGCGCATTTTGGTTGTTGAGGATAAGTTGAAGGTATAAATATTTGAGTTGTGTGCTCAATGGTGGTCTTCATTGAACGTCGAGATGAGTTATTCTCTTGATCTTGTATGGTTAGAATTTTCATTTATATAACATACTTGGTATTAGAGTTTATTTCTGTAGTCACTTCTTCTGTTGTGGTTTACCCCATGCCATAAAGAGATTTTCCTTGTAACAGAATTGGTGACCATGCTGGGGATTGATCTTCAAATTTCTAGTTTGGATTGTTTTTCTCCTTGACTTTCACTCTATTAGCCTGAGTTTCCTTGTCACCTGATTTTTTGACATCCTCTTCTTACTTTGCATCTGAGTTTCTTGGGCTAGTCCTTTCCCTCGTAGTGTTTTACTACATATACGCAGGTTTTTCTTGAGAGACTCGTACATACGTGAGTTTTCCTTCTATATGGTGCGTACATATGCAAGCTTTGCTCGAACATCCACATACATCAATTTTTTAGGCTTCTTGGATGAGTTTGGTGTTTGTTGGGTGAGTTTGGTTGGTTGTTGAGTCCTCTTGGGTCTCTTTCCTAACTGTTGAGTTCTTACGGACTGATAGGAAACCTTCTTATTGTTGAATTTTTGGGAGGTATTCCTTCTTATCATATTTTCCATTGGTTGTCCTTGCATCTTGGTATTAGTGTTTTCTTCTTAGTATCATTCTTAGCGTGCCTCTTTTTACTTGCAATAGGGTATGTATGTAAAGTTGTTATTCAGTCCTTGCATTTTCTTTTCTTTATATTGAAAATACAAAAAAAAAATATAATTTTGCATTATGGAATTTTCTCTTTTGGTTATTTAGTATTTATATTGACATATGTGGAAGGATTGCATATTATTGAAATTGTAGAAATTGCATTTGAAAAGCTTGCCATCTTTTGAGATTTTAAGATTAGGACTTAGAATTATGTTCATATCCATTTCTTTGATATGTTGAGTTATAATATCATCAATTTCACGACCACATCTCTTGAGTAAACAAAATCCATTAAAAGTAACGTTGATTAACTAAAATTAATTAGAAGAGATTTTATTTTTCAGAGTACAAAAACAAGCATAGGATATAGGGCCTTGGAATAGGATTTTGTGAGTAAACTTCTCCAACAATATTAAACTAAACATATGTGTTTGAACAGGGAGTGGTGAAATCCATTGTGTAATTAATGACCCCAAGATGCTCCGCTCACATCGAAGTTAAGCACAAGGTTGTGTGAGGTTGGCTGCAGAAATAACCCTCTAATACCTTCTTAGCCTCATAGATATTTCTGGGGATCTATTCGTATTTGGGGGCCTTGATAGTACCTTTACCTCTATGAGAGGGAGTGCTTTCAATATTTTGGCCTTTGGTACCCTGCATATATGGTGGACTTGACTTATGATTGTTTTCCTTCACATTGGTTATATTGTGGTGGCTCTAGTTTCTTGACATAGGTAGCCACATATGTTACTTGCAGGGGTTATTCTGTAGGTACCCTAAGTCAGATAAGGGTAAAAAAACACAAATCCTTTATGGAGGATTTCCTCTCCGGGGGGATATGACCAAATTCATTGTTAAGCCCAAGAGGTCCCTTATAACTGATTCTGATACCTCCAATATTTTGAGGGGAGTCTCAAGCCTCTATTGGATGAGGCATACCTACTATAGTGAGGGAGGCCCCTTTACAACTACTATATCTTATTTTGTGCATTTGGCCCTTTGTTTTTTTACTTTTGTGTGCTCTTCAATTGTTAGTTGGCCCTAGAATTTGGTTCTATATCTCGAGTCTTGATTGATTAGGGAGCGAGACTAGCTTCCTCGTAGGACTCATTGTTTGTTAAAGTTACCACTGCATCTTGAGTATTTTCCTTCTAAAATGCTTAAAGTTGCTAAACATGGTACACATACCTTCGCTTAGCACACTTTTGATTGTTTAGTTATGGGTACTAAGTCAATTCCAAACTAAAATGGGAGTCCCTCGACTCCTATACCTTATGTGTTTAATGAGACTCCTTTGAATCCTTTAACCTCTATGGTTGTAGTGTCGGAGGCTCCCGTCCTTACTCCTATCTCGACTTTGGTTGCTACTCAACCTATAGTAACAAACCCTTTTGAGTCTCTTTTTGGTACGCATGGATAAAATTATTAGTCCATACCTTCGATCTCTAACCCTTTCTCTTTTGGTATGCCAAATATGGCATCGCAAATTTCATTCTCCATTCCAATGAATAATGAAAATCCTAGTATTGGATCCCGGGGCATGGGTCCTCTACATATTCCTCTCTCATTTGGTGGAGATAATATTCCCCAAATGACTCCTACAAGCGGAAGCCAACCTCCTCTTCCTCTAGGCTCTAATACTAGTCTCAATGCTCCTCGATGGAGTACTCAACTGAGCGAACAAGCTAATTCCAATATTTCATCCTTTCCCCCTTCCTCTTCCACGCTAATTCCGATGAAAAAAATTGTTATTACAAATCCACCTCTATCCTCCAAATTTCCGCCCGGGGGGATTTCGTTTCACGCTATGGGAAACCCATATCTTGGAGCCACTCCAGTTTGGGACAAAGTTTATAACCCTCATAAACCTGTCAACTACAGATCCTATGCCAAGAACCAAAGAAACTATGAAGATTACTTAAATAACAGTTATCCCAAAAAATCTTATGAAACATACAGTAGAAACAAAAATAATTTTGGTTCATTCAACAATGAAGTAGAATGTTACAAATGTAACAATTTTGGACACATAGTGATGAATTGTATATTGACTATTCCACCTAGGGAACCAAAGAATAACATTAACAATCGTATATCAAAACCACAAGAGAAATGGAAAAGAAAGAAGAATCAATGCTCACTTTCTCTACAAGATCAAAACAAGAAAAGTGATTGGTTTGTTGACAGTGGTTGTTCAAATCATATGATAGGTGACAGGAACAAGTTTCTAACTTTGAAGAAAGAAATATAATGATCTATTTCATTTGGAAATAATAATTCAGCTAAAATTATAGGTAGAGGCACGGTTAAGGTTGGAAGAAAAAATGCCATGAAAAAAAAATGTTCTAGTGGTCGAAGATATGAAACAAAATATGTTGAGTGTAAGTCAAATGTGTGACCAAGGACTCAGAGAAATGTGAAACTAGGTAAGAAGGATCAAGCAAGTTAGTGGGCACAACGATAAGGAATTCGAACAATATATGTGTTTTGAATTAAATTGGAAAGGAAATTTTTTGCTTACAAAAGGAAAAATATAGTTGGCTCTGACATAGAATAATGGGTCACGTGAACTTTGACAATCTTGTCAAAATCAACAGAAAGGAAGAAGTAAAAAAAATGCATGGAATTTCAAAGCCAATGAATACTCTTGAATCATTGGCACATGGTGTATGTTTGTCATTGATATTGATACATTGTTGAGTAACACACTTGGTACATGACAACATATATATGAGATACATATATTCGTAATGTTGGTACTCTATTGAGGTATAACATTGATGGCACTTGTTTTATATATGTTATGGAGCATGGTGTGTGGCATGATTGAGTGATATGGTATATGGTTGAGATACATTGTTGGTACATAGTATGGTACAGTTGTTGATTTCCATGGTTGATACATGGTATGTGATGCCAACCTTCCCCCTCCAAAGGGTTGAATCGACCTTCCAGTCTAGGATCATTCAAGTTGTTTAGTCGAATGACTTGTTGAGCTCCTAAAGGAATTGATTTCAACTTGACACAGACCCCTTTCACTTCCTCGGCACCCGTGATGTGGTACCTATGGACCCTCTCTTTAGCACTTTCAACTCTTGTGCCAACGAACTTATCTCTCGATGCTAATCTCCTCAATTGATGTGACCATGGATTGAGACCGTGGGTCAACTCCCTTCGTGACCCCACACTTTGGGACATTCATGAGTTGCTTTCTCCTTTTCCTGATTTTCGAATCGGCGAATGCTTCAGGACCAGATCTGTTGTCCTCGTTCTTTTTGCGATCAATGGTTGTGATCGAATCACGAGTTCAGACTTTGTGATTCATGTCTCCCCTAGACTCTGCTTCTTCCAATTACGAATCAGCGATGTTATGATCCTCTGCCACATGCCCTTCCAGATCCAATGGTCCGTATTGAAATCACTCTTCGCGAATTTGCGAAGATCTTTTGTTTTCTCCTGGAAAACCTTACAAAGCTCCTGCCACCTGTATTCTCCTCAACAATGGGTGACTTCTCTGTCTTCGGGTCTTCGGAAAGTCCTCGTCTTCTTTTCACACTTAGCACAATTGATCCTTTCCAGACTTAGGCTGTTCTTGAAGGCTTCCTGCACTCCTTGTAGAATCTCTGGAACTCTCCTGCAACTTTTCTCAGCTTGGAAACCTCCAAGGTTCCCAATTCCTTTGCGAGATTCTCGTGCCCTTCTGGTATTTTATTTCTCTGCTTACTGAGCTTGTAAGATTAACTATCAACACCTTAGGTGCACTCCTTTCACTTGGCTATGTTATTCGACGACTTCTCTCTTGTCTTTATGGAAAGGTTTAAGGCATTTCCTTTCCTTTGTCGTTGCACTTCTTGCAAAGGCTTCCTCCACCAGAATGTTCAACAATTATAGGATTATTCTACACTTTCAACCACGTAGTTCTTGGTTATACTCACGTAAGCTCGATTCCCTCCAGCCAGAGTATCCCAGAGTAGTCAATAAATCTGGACTGTTCTTCTCTCCACCTAGTATCTATTTCCAAGGGACTTAACCGCCTTGAATTTTTTCCCCGAGTCTATAAATTAATATGGTGTGTCCTCCTGGAAGCTTCTCTTATGAATCCACTAAGTTGAAACCCACACTCCTTGTGTTGGTTTATAGAGTTTCCTCTCTCTGTCGTGCACTCCTCGCACTTAGCCTAGAGAACCAGACTTAACTCAACACACTCACGGATAGAAAATTGTATCTCTATCCCTGTAGATGATTTCTAACATCCATCTACGATTCAAAAACATGTAAAAGACATTCATAATGCAACATCCATTGACCATTAATATAAAACATGAAAAATAATCATTTTTATATTAATGGTATAACATCACTTTACAATGGTGGAGTTCGAGTTGCAACTGAGTCTCGACTCTCATCAACCTCCTATCGTCTAAACTCTGTAAGCTTCAACCAACTACCATCTAACCTCTACTTTTCTTACAATACAAAGATTTATACAAGAGGGGATAAAATGAGCTTCTCTCGCAAGCTAACTAATGGTGTCAAATCACCATCCCTAATGCTTATCGAAAGGGAAAATTACAATGATGGAAATTATGCTCCAAATCAGACGTAGATCCATTTTATCGTCAGCCTATTTATGGTGACCTTATCTCCAGCTTGTGTGAAAACATGATTTGTCTCTTCCAACTTGTCTTCAATTAATGCCTCGATCACATCTTTGATTCGCGAGGCATAAATGAGAGGGAGAAACCTCTCCTTCCTTGAATGTGCACCACGCATGTTGATTAGTTATCACGTACTAAGATGGAGCGATGCTCCTGCATCATACTCCACAGCGGAAAAAAATCATGATCTCCTGCTCATGAGATCTCGAACGTGGCTAAAATACACTTGGATCCAAAACTTTCTTGTGGAGTTGTCTCTATTCTCCTCTGCTTCGCCACTGCTTCTCCTACATCATCCCTGTTTCTCATGCAGGTTTCCTTTCATCCATCTTCCTCTTGCTGACCAACTCCTCTATCGACTCTGACGTCAGCCTTCTATCTCCTCGATCACCTCGTCCAATTGCTCCATCGGCTAGTTGTTTTGTTGCAGACTATCTCATTGCACTCGCTTCTTGTCGATGGGTGAATCACACTGATTTCCCAAGACATCTTCTTTTTTTGTGGCCTTCCCCAACCACTCTACTGTATTATCCACTCCTGCAGCCTCCTCATCACTGAACTACTGCTCAACTACCACTTCTCGTGACATATTCTCTCCTCCCAGTTATTCGGCTACTCCTACTTCAGATTCCTCCAGCTGATCATCATGCTGGTGTGGTCCTTCATCTGCCCCCAACCTATCCTGTTGGATGTGGATGCCTTGTACTGCCATTCTCCTTTAACTAGATTCCAATGTTTCACACAAACCAAAAAAATATATGATGTCTGCTTCCTCTTCTGTTGTAGAGCCTAGTGCTACATTCATCTCCTGTTCAGCTTCCTGGCTGAAAAACATCGAGTGATCTTGTTGAATGTTATTCTCCTTCCATCAAGACATACATTAATATATGTTCGTTCTCCTCCTTGAAAATATCTACTTTCTATCTCCCTATCGGGTCTGCAACATCTATGCCAGCCTATCCTCGGTCGCTTGGTAGGAATATCTCAACTCCTCCAATGATCAGAACATCCCTCTGATCCTCCTCCTTCATTGTGATGAAAGTTTCTAACTTATCATCATATTCATTCACACGGCTCATAGTTCTGCGTGAATCTCCATCTAAGTGAGGTTTTTATTCTACCTCCTCACCTGTCAATGAAATCTTACTTGAGTTCACCTTTTCTCCCTTTCCCACCTCGCAATCTGGGATGTCTCTTCTGCCCACCTGGTAGTACAAGAGATCCACTGACCCCTTCTCATTGCCCACCTGGAAATCTATGGGATTATTGTGAGATCTCTTTCCCTCATGCCCTAGGTTTTCATCATGCCTCAGCCACCTCTTTAACATTTGTTTCTACCTCCTCGCCAACAACTTCTAAACATGTCATCTGGATGTCCTCTTCAAAGGCCATTCATACCTCTAGCGTACCTTTGACTCCTGCTACATCTTGAATTCTAGCTCCTCCATATGTGCTCGAATTTCACTAAGCTCCTTTCCCATCTCCAATTTCCTCTTCTACAAGCAGACCTTCCCTTGACCACACTCATAGATTCCAACAACCTTCTTGTTTCACTTGAATCCCACCTGGCTCTGTAACAATTTTTGCACACCTTGCAACAACTTCAATAGAGAATCGCACTCTGTCTCCCTTTGCATATAGAAATCAATTATGTATTATCTCTAATACCACTCTGGTATCATACTATCTCCTTCATCTCCCTTCTCCCACACTCTACATATGAAAATAAACACTAATACTATCTTTGTATCCATTTCTCTTTGCCTAAGAGAAATCAAGCTCCGATACCACTCTGATGCCAACCTTCTCCCTCCAAAGGGCTGGCTCAACCTCCCGGTCTAGGATTGTTCAAGTCGTCAATTCAAATGACCTTTCGGGCTCCTGAAGGAACCGATTTCAACTTGACATAGGCCCCTTTCAATTCCTCGGCACATGCGATATGGTACCTGCAGACCCTCTCTTTAGTGCTTTCAACTCTTATGCCAATGGCATTAGATCTCTATGCTAAGCTCCTCCCTTGATGTTACCATAGACTATGGCCGTGGGTTAACTGCCTTCATGACCCCAAATTTTGGGACTTTCGTGAGCCACTTTATCCTTTTCCCAATTTTCGAATTGGTGAATGCTTCGGGACCAGATTTACAGTCCTCGTTCTTTTTAGGATCAATGGTTGTGATCAAATCATGAGTTGGGACTTCACAAATCCTGTCTTCCCTCAACTTTGCTTCTTCTGATTACAAATCAGTGATGCATTGATCCCTTGCCACGTGCCCTTCTAGATCCAACGATCTCGATTGAAATCACTCTTCGCGACTTCGTGAAGATCTTTTGGTTTCTCCCGGAAAACCTTACGAAGCTCCTGCTCCCGAACTTCACGATATCCTACCACTTGTCTCCTCCTCAATAATGGGTGAATTCTCCGTCTTTGGGCCTTCAGAAATTCATCGGCTTATTTTCACACTTAGCACAATTTCTCCTTTCAAGACTTAGGTTGTTCTCGAAGGCTTCCTGCACTCCTTGCAAAAATCTGTGCAACTCTCCTGCGACTTTTCTTATCTTGAGAGCCTCTAAGGTTCCCAGTTCCTTTGCGAGCTTCTCATGCACTCCTTGTAGTTTCTTTCTCTTCTTCCTAAGATTGTAAGGTGAACTCTCAACACATTAGTTGCACTCCTTGCACTTGGGTCAGTTCTTTGATGGCTTCTCTCTCGACTTTACGGAAAGGTTTTACGCATCTCCTTTCCTTTGTCGTTGCACTTCTTGCAAATCCTTCCTCCACGAGAATGTCCAGTAATTATGGGATTCTTCTACACTTTCAACCGTGTAGTTCTTGGGTATGATCATGCAATTTATATGCCCTCCCGGAAAAGTATCCCAGAGTATTCAATAACTCTGAAATGTTCTTCTCTCCACATAGTCTCTATATCCAAGGGACTTAACCACCTTGAAATTTCTCCCTGAGTCTGTAAATTAATCTGGTGTGCCCTCCTCACAACTTCTCTTCTGACTCTACTAAGTTCAAACCCACACTCCTTGCGTTGGTTTACAAATTTTCCTATCTCTGTCATGCACTCCTTGCACTTAGCTTAGAGAACCAGACTTAACTCAACACACTTGTGGATAGAAAACTGTATCTCTATCCATGCATATGATTTCTAACATCCATTTGCGATTCAAAAACATGTAAAAGACATTCATAATGCAACATCCATTGAACAAAAATGTAAAATAGGTAAAACTTTCATTTTTCTATTAATGGTAGAACGTCACTTTACAATGGTGGAGTTTGAGCTACAACTAAGTCCGGCTCGGATCAACCTCCTATTGTCTAACCTCTGTAAGGTTCGACCAACTACCATCTAACCTCTACGTTTCTTACAATACAAATATTTATACAAGAGGGGCTCAAATGAGCTTCCCTCACAAGCAAACTAATCGTGTCAAAGCACCATCCCTAATGCTTATTGAAAGGCCAAATTAAAATCATGGCAATTTTTCTCCAAATGAGACGCATATCCATTTTTTCGTCAGCCTATTAATGGCAACCTTGTTTCCATCTTGTGTAAAAGGAAGATTTGGCTCTTCCATATTTTCTTCAATTAATGCGTTGATCATGTCTTGGATTCACAAGGAAAAAATGAGAGCGAGGCACCTCTCCTTCCTTGAATGTGCACCATGCGTGTTGATTAGTTGGCACGTGCTGAAATGGAGCAATGCTCTTGCATGAGTATGGTACAGGATTGATTCTTGGTATGGTGTTGATATACATGGTTTATGGTTGAGGCTTATGGTATAGGTTATGGTGCATGGTCGATGCATGCTTTGCTACAGATGTTGGTGCATGGTTCATGCACTTGGTGTGATACAGGTTGTGGTATATGATTGATGTTTGGTATGGTACGGGTTGATGGTTTGTTACATGCTTTGGTAGATGATTTGTTACATGGTTGAGAAACATATCTCGTGATGGTATATTGGTGATCTTGGTACATGCTTGGTAGATGTATGTGTTGGTGATGTTCGATATCTAGTGGCAAGGTGTCTTTGGTATATGATCCATGTGAGAGGATCTGGTTGAGTATTGGTATTCAATGGTGGACACATATCTACGACAACAAGCGTTCACGAAAGGAAATGCAAACAACAATCTCTACATAAAGGTAAATCAAGGTAGTATATTCATAATTGAAATTTATGTTGATGACATTATTTTTGGAAGTGACGATGATAGGATGAGTCAAAAACTTGCTAAAGACTTGCAAAATGAATTAGCAATGTCATTACTTGGTGAGTTTTCATTCCTTTTGGGACTCCACATATGCCAGAAAGATAAAGGTATTTTCATCTCCTATACCAAGTATATAAAATAAATGTTATAAAAGTTTGGAATAGTAGATTGCAAACCTGTAAGTACTCCCATGCAGACTAGTTGCAAATTGAACAAAGATGATGAATCCAAGGATGCATATGAGAGACTCCACAGATCAATGATTGGTATCTTACTCTATGTGACAACATCGAGATCGGATGTGATGTAAGCAGTTGGATAGGATGGAATATTTCAAGCAATATCAAAGGAAACAAATGTTATGGAAGTAAAGAAAAAATTTAGATATCTCAAAGTAACAAAAGACTATGGATTATGGTATCCAAAAGGGAATGATCTATCTCTAGTTTCATACACACATGCAGATTAGGTAGGAAGTGTTGATGATAGAAGAAGTACAAGTGGAGCAACCTTCTAGTTAGGTGATTTTCTAGTTTCCTGGTGGAGAAAGAAATAGTCTTCAATATCATTCTCCATAGAAGAAGCAGAGTATATTTCCACATCAACATGGTGTACATAGGTTATTTGGATGAAGCAAACTTTGCAAGACATACATGTGGAATATGATGATCCTATTCTAACATTTTGTGAAAATACTCGTGCTATAAGTATCTCTAAGAGTCCAGTGATGCATTCCTAGATGAAACACATTCTGATAAAGTTTCACTTTCTATGGGTGGAGCAGCCCCAAGCAAAATTCATCATTTTCCAATAATGTCAAAGGGGGAGAGAAAAATAGAGGCATGGAAAGGAAGAGAAAAGGCATGAAGACGGGGGGAGCTATCATGAGAATGAGTGTTTTAAATGTATAATTTGTGTGTCTAAGTGTTTCAATGAATTCCAAAAGGGGATATCATTGAAAGGTTAATTGTTGAAAGACTAGTTGTTAGAAGATTGGTTTTCATTCATTTGCTAAAAGATTGGTTATCATTCATGTCAAATTTTGAACAGAAATTTAACAAGTTGCGTGTCAAAGAAAAGTAGTTGTAAACATAATTTAACAAGTTGGATGTCAATTGCATATCAAAGTAACTGTAAATAGAAGTTAACAAGTTTCATGTCAATGTAAAGTAGTTGTAAACATAAGTTAACAACATGCATATGAATTACATGTTAAAGTAACTTTAAACATAAGTTAACAAGTTACTTGTGAATCTGTAAACAAGTTGCATGCCAATGTAAAGTAGTTGTAAATAGAAGTTAACAACATGCATATGAGTTACATGTTAAAGTAATTGTAAACAAAAGTTAACAAGTTGCATGTGAGTCTGTAAACAAGTTGCATGTGAGTTGCATGTCATCATGAGATCCTCATTAAATCACAAAGAGGAGTCAATTAGAAAATCACTTATGTGAATACAAATTAGCATATTTGAGGCGGTGAGAGGAGGTCAACGAAGTCGAGTGAAGGAAGACATTGCAGGAGCCGAGCGTACAGAGGAAATTTATAGACACGGGCTGCTTGTGTAAATAGGAAGTGTACATGGGTCACAAACATGTGAGGAAAAAATGTTGAATATCAAAGATCTAAAACTGAGGTCAGCTACATGTTGAAGGTATGTCTTCTTGTGTATGTTAGGGTGTGTATTCTGAAAAAATCAGGAACATATATGTCTTAGTGATTCATAAGCATTTGATTTGGAGAAATAATGTGTGGTTGTAGTCTTGATGAGATATCAAGACTTCCAACCACACATTAAAATCTCAAATGTGATTAAAATACCATTAATTTTTACCATTTCCAATAGGTGTATGCCTTGGGCATAATTACAAAGATTTCTTATCAGACTAACAAGTCCACATTGGTCGAGAAAATAATTGATCTATAATACACACCAACATTGACTACAACTATCTCTACAAACTCGCAAGGTGACATAAGCCTCTGACTTGAAAAGATAGACCGCCAAGAATTAATGTGTCCAAGAGTGATCATGCTATCATATACATGTAACTGAAATATAAAGAGTTAGTTAATAATTGCAGAGCTATAAGTTATGATATCGTACGCATGATGCAATCATATGTAAGACTAAGGATCACTACGTTGAAGTCCATTTTCCATGTAAAATTTCCCATCTTTGAATGTATTCATGACCACAAATCCCATCAAACGGATGTTATCCCTTGATGATCTGACTCTGATTGTGCAACTTGTTCTTTGTGAAATTGTTCATGCAAGGAGAATATATGATTTATGATCAACCTGTGGTCAGGATGTAGGTCGTATGCAAGACAATGTTAGACGCCAATCCAAACACAACTTCATATGTTAGAGAGATTATATTATCATGCCAATTGCACTCCAAAGAAACCTAAAATTGACATTGAGTTTAATGACGGAGATGCAGGATATAGTGAGAAGATTGTTGATCCTTGTGAGAATAGGCATGACATATTCTTAATGGGATCACGACAAGCTAGACACGAAGGAAACCATGAAAAGAACAACATGGTTCTAAGGCATGTAGACACAGATGCACATCTGTTGAAGAAAAATTGCAGTTTAGTTAATATAAAGACATGTGTTAATGACCAACAACAATTTGATGGTACTCGAGAGAATGTATTTTTTTCACTTTCTCTTTCAAACTGAAGCCGACCTAAGGAGTGATACTTTATTAGAGAGAACATGAAATGTTGCAATTGTCAATAATAAGAATGACCAACAGGAGAACATTTGGTGACACTTGCAATATTGCGAGATTCTCATGGGAATGTTATTTCAACAAATGACATGGGAATGACTTCTCACCCACTTTATGACAGTGACATCTACAAGGTTATTGTTCAACAAGAAAAATTTTCTCACACATGCGAAATCTACACTCTTACGAGGTTATTATTCAACAAGCAAAATTTGATCACATTTAAAACATATGAACGAGTAAATTTTTTTATTAACCACTTTTGTAGACACAAANTCAAATGTTTTTTCTCACTGAAAAAAAAATAGAGGTGTTTCAGCCAATGACCCTAATTGTTAACTAATTAGAACCGCTCATTTAATAACTAATTAGAACTCCTTGCAAAGTGCCAAAAGGAGTGAAGCAAAGATGACTTTCAATGGTTCCATGAGGTAACGAGTTTATTTGTTGAGTTTGTTATATTAAAAGTATAAAATATTTTAGTATTAATGAGTTTTATGATATGCATATAAAATCTTTTTGGGTCATTATATTTGATTTTTCAAAGTTCGGTATAGTTTTCTTCTTTTTTGTTTTGTCCGTGGTTATTATATGTATGATGTTGAATTCCATCTAGAAAAGTTAGAAACAATGATGGTCTGAATTCTTGAAAGGATTCAAAATATTAAAACATGTATAAGAAGGTATGGATTTACATTTAACAATAAATATTAAACTATTTGGCACTAGAAATAATTTATTCATTATGTTTTCATTTTATTAGTTCATTACCTTTGATACAATTTTCAATATAAAAGAAAATATTAAAACATGTAAATACTTTTCTTTTCTTTTATCAATTTCAATGTATTTTATTTATTTACNTCAAATGTTTTTTCTCACTGAAAAAAAAATAGAGGTGTTTCAGCCAATGACCCTAATTGTTAACTAATTAGAACCGCTCATTTAATAACTAATTAGAACTCCTTGCAAAGTGCCAAAAGGAGTGAAGCAAAGATGACTTTCAATGGTTCCATGAGGTAACGAGTTTATTTGTTGAGTTTGTTATATTAAAAGTATAAAATATTTTAGTATTAATGAGTTTTATGATATGCATATAAAATCTTTTTGGGTCATTATATTTGATTTTTCAAAGTTCGGTATAGTTTTCTTCTTTTTTGTTTTGTCCGTGGTTATTATATGTATGATGTTGAATTCCATCTAGAAAAGTTAGAAACAATGATGGTCTGAATTCTTGAAAGGATTCAAAATATTAAAACATGTATAAGAAGGTATGGATTTACATTTAACAATAAATATTAAACTATTTGGCACTAGAAATAATTTATTCATTATGTTTTCATTTTATTAGTTCATTACCTTTGATACAATTTTCAATATAAAAGAAAATATTAAAACATGTAAATACTTTTCTTTTCTTTTATCAATTTCAATGTATTTTATTTATTTACAAAACATGTAAATACTTTTCTTTTCTTTTATCAATTTCAATGTATTTTATTTATTTACTTTTCTAAGTTTAACTTTGATCAACTATTTACTCATTACAAAGAAAACAACATATCATTTTTTTTTCTTTATTTAGTTTATCTTTTCTTAACAACAACATTTAAAAGAAAAGAAAATAAATTTGCACTTCACTATGTATGTTACCCTAACATAATTTTTGTAAACATTAACTAACTCTTTCGTTTAGTTTAATTTTTCTTTTAGTTGTTTCCCTAACATAATTTTTGTAAACATTAACTAACTCTTTCGTTTAGTTTAATTTTTCTTTTAGTTGTTTGACTTTAGCATTAGTACTTTTTTTTAACACAAACTCTTCACTAACTTTTTTTTTACTTATGTTTTATCCATAAAACAAGAAATATAAAAATTACAAAGTTTTAAAAAATACATAAAATTAAATAATTAAAATCATACAAAGAAATTCATGTGTATACTTTTATGTTTTAGAGTCTAATGTGTTTCCCTTTATAGACTTAAAATCTAGGGTGAAATTCTCTCCTCTTCTCTCCTAGCCTCATAGGAGGTTGAGATGTTGGTATTGAAACATTCTTGTTTCGACATGAGCAAAGCATTCTTTAACTTGGGGAAAAATTCATACATAAACACTTAGGCTCTAGTAACTATGTGGGAGGACGTCAAAACCATCATCAAGTCCCAATTCTACCCTATTATATATGTAGAGGACCAATGGATCAGATGGAATTACTTCTAGGAGAGGCATATATACAATGCGCAAGAGTACAACACTAAGTTCAAAAACATGGCCATTGTATTGTGTATCTCTTTAAAGAACTCATATGTACTCCTCAAGTATCTTGGGGGTTTACACAATCATCCATGAAAGAAAGTCATTCTCTTCAAGCCAAACAAAATGGATGAGGCATGTGTATAGGAACAATACATAAAAAACATAGGCTAAAAGAAGGGGTATCCAAGTGGTTCAAAGTATAAAGAACATCAAGAAACTTCCAAGGAGGGGGAAAAGAAGTGGAAAATGGGAAAATATAAGAAGAAAAAAATCACTACACATAAATGAAAAGATACTAGAAACAATTACAATCATTGCAACATCGATGGCCACATTGATGAAATTTTTTGGAAACTGTATCAAGAGATGACCCTGAAGAACTACAATATTGATAGAAAGAAAAGTAACCTTCTAGCCACATATTTGAGAAATCATGTGGAAAGTAGCTCAGATGTGAATGGAAATATTTTCCTAACATATGTATAGAACGAGGTGAATCTGAGTATCCTTCATCACTAGGAAGAGAAGGATATGACCAAATCCTTT
The DNA here is from genome assembly GCA_010110895.2 of Picea sitchensis. Taxonomy (NCBI): domain Eukaryota; kingdom Viridiplantae; phylum Streptophyta; class Pinopsida; order Pinales; family Pinaceae; genus Picea; species Picea sitchensis. The sequence continues at coordinate 70,727 of SNQJ01S0035633.1, read as the reverse complement.
CACATCAAGATTTATATCAAGAAGACCAAGGTAGATGTTATGTTTGATTCGAGTTCACATGTTAATCTAATAGATCGAGTCAAAAAACTTTGATTGGAGGTTGATGATCATCCTATCCCCTATCCATTAGGTTGGGAAAACAAGGATGTAGAGATCAAGGTACCAAAGTAGTGTAAGATTAAATTTCTTGTAAGTGATGATTTTATAAATGAAGTATGATTAGATGTAGTTCCATTGGATGAATGTGGACTAGTGTTTTGAGGCCCTACATGTATATGAGGGATGTCATCTTCATGTGGAGAACCAATCAATATTTCCTCATCAAGGAAAGGAAATCCTTCATCATCAATGTGCACAAAGGAATATAAAAAATTTCACAAGTAAGTGCCAATCAAGCTAAGAAATTGATTAGTTCTAGTAAGAAATATGTTTTATTTTTTCTAAGAGAAAATCAGTCTATTGAAGTCTCATTAAAAGTAAAGGCATCCCTCGAATGATGTACTAAAGAGAATAAACATCAGTTGGAGAAGTTTCTATAGGAATATAGAGGAGAGTTCCAGAAGCCTAAAGGGATATCACCTAAGAGGTAAGCGGACCATGAAATCGAATAATTTCCGAACTCCCCCTTGAAAAATATTGGGTTGTATAGATATTCAGTTATGGAAGAAAATGAATTAAAGAAGGAGTTGCATCATTTGTTGGATCAGGGTCTGATACAACCAAGAACCTCACCTTCTGGGTTTTCCATCATAATTATACCCAATAAGGATGAAGCTTGGAGAATGTGTATCGATTACATGGAATTGAACAAAATTACATTGAGGAATAGGTACCCTCTGCCCAATATCGATGATTTTTTGGATGGGCTATAGAATGCTAAGTAATTCACTAGCATGGATTTGAAATTAGGATATCACAAGGTATTAGTAAAAGAAGAATATACTTGTAATACTTCCTTCAAGACATGGCATGGTTTGTACGAATGGTTGGTTATGTCATTCAATTTATGCAATGCACCAACTACATTTACGATACTAATAAATGATATTTTATTCTCTTATCTAGATTCATTTGTTATTGTTTATTTGGGTGATATACTAGTTTATAGTGATACCTTGGAGGATCACATCTCAAATCCTATGCAAGTGTTAGAGACACCAAAGAAGCACCAACTAGTGGCCAATCTCGAGAAATGTGAGTTTACTTAGTAGTATTTGGTGTATCTATGGTATGTGATAGGTGGAGGAGAGCTCAAGATAGATCCTATAAAGATGGGGGCCATCATGAAATGTCCAGTTCCTACAAATTACACAAAGGTTAGTAGCTTTGTTGGGGAATCAAAGTACTTGTGGAAACTCATAGTTTCATTTTCAATAGTAGTTTCACCACTCCACATGATAACAGTGAGTGGAAAGAGTTTATAGTGGGGGAAGAATCAACATAATATTTTTGATGAGATAAAAATAAATACATATAAAACAACAGTTCTCTCACTATCAAAATTTCAAAATCCCCTCGAAGTGGAGACATATGCAAGTGGGTATTCCATGGGAGAGTTTTTGATGCAAGGAGGAAGGGATGTATGCTACCATTCTGAAGTATTTCATGGGGTTGTTCTGAAGTACCCTACCTATGAAAAATATTTATGCCTTAGTACACGATATTAAAAAGTGTAAACATTATATGGTGGGAAAGGAGAGCACCATCCACACAAATTAGCATCCACTCCAGTATTTGTAGGCCTAGAGTAAGTTACAACAAAGAATAGACTACAATGAATGAGGTTCTTATAGAAATTTCATCTATTCATCAAGTATAAGAAGGGTGGCAGAAAAAAGTTCACATACATTCTTTCAAAACCACCCACCTCCAATATTATAGCTTTGGGAACTCTTAAATTCACATGGAGCCTTTTACCTATTATTCATACTAAGAGGGATACATAGAAGATGGGCACTTTAAGGAGGTGGTTTAGCTGTTATAGGGCCAAATTCATGTATAATAAGGCGATAGAAATGATGCATATCATTTCTATAATGGTTTACTATACAATATCAATAAGATTTGTGTCCCTAAAGGTGAATGATTATATCTTATTAGAGAGGATAACATCTCCAAGGTTGTAGGAAATTTTGGTGTTGGGAAGACAGTTGCCAATTCCCAGTACTAGAGAAAAATGCAAGAAGATGTAGAATAATATATCACAGGATGTATACGTTATCGTACGAGCAAGCCTAGTAACAAGAATAAAGGTCTATACCATCTCTTTCATGTACCCAATCGACCTTGGGAAATAATTTTCATTGGTTTTGTGGGAGGTTTACAAACCATGCAGAAGGGACATGACTATTTATTTGTGGTAGTTGATAGGCTCAAAAAAATGTTCATTCTCATGCCTTTTAAGAATATCATAAAGGGATAGGAGGCAACATGATTATTCTTTGAAAAAGTTTGGCTACACTTTGGGATACTAAGGAGCATCATATCAGATAAGGATACCATATTTCTTAGTTGATTTTGGACTACATTGTGGCATAAGATGGAAACTAACCTCAAAAGGCCTACAACATTCCAGCCATAGATAGATGGGAAGATAGAAGTATTCAAAAATAATTTGGTTTATCGTTTGAGGGGTTATAATTAGAAGCATCTGAATACCTAGTATGAAAATTTTATCTATGTACAACACTTTTATAATAGAGAAGTTCACACTTCTACTAGTAAGTCATCTTTTGGAACTTATTTTGGATACTTGCCACCTTCACCCTTGGATGTTGTATATGGACATCAAGGAGGATTGAGGGAGGAACTCACATGAGATTCATTAAAATAAGAGAAAATTAATGAGATGAACATGCAGATACATTTTCAAGTATAGGAGAAATTAAAGAAGTAACGAGAAAAGTACGACATTAGACATGACTAACATAGAACAAAGATATTATTTAGAGTGGGAGACAGAGTATGGCCACAACTAAATAAGGAAAGAATACATGGTCCTCGTAATAAGATAAATGCTTTGTGATATGGTGCTTTTGAAGTAGTGGAAAAGGTTGGAGATAATTCCTACAAACACAGATATGCCCATACATGTACATTTACTCAGTAATGAATGTAGATAATCTCAAATTCTATGAGCCTTCTATTTTGGAACGAGAGAAGGAGTAGGTCCTACCTTCCATAGAGGACTTAGCACTAGATGCTCAAGCAGAGTTGGAAGAGGATGAGATTTTGTAAAAGAGGTCCACAACTACAAGACAGGGGCAATATGACCTTTGGAATACTAGGTTGAAAATACACCTTCCAGGAAAAGCAAAGTGGCACTCCACATAGAAGGTTGAGGAAAAAATTCCCCACCTAATTCAATAAATATTTTTGAGAACAAAATTCTCCCTAAATTGGGAGGTATGATCTGAATTGGATCATTATATTATTTTTCATCTATCTTGGTATTTTTTGGGTAAAACAATAGGAGGAATAAACTTGCAGGACCATTTTGGTGGCTGGTCCAAATTTGGAAATTTGGTTCAAAAAAACTGTCTAAAATATTCCAGAGTGATTTTGAGGCATCAAGCGATGATTTCTTTGGTCCAAACCTTACTATCATGGATTATTCTATATTCTACACACAAATATATTTACAATAGTGGAATAATATCCTTAATCGAAGTTCGTATGCCAATGTTATACCTCTTGCAAGTTGTCCTACCACATTGATCACCATGGTGCGAGTGGATGCAACATCAACCTCCATTACTTAAACATGTGATGTTAGAAACGTAGTGGATTTTATAATAACATTATAGAATGTCCAAATCCTTACGGAAATTGAGGTTTGAGGAAGTCGAAAACCTACCCCTAGATAGCTATCATGCTATGTCAAATATCGGGTCATGAGGAGGAGAAGAGAATCCATTCTATGCTATTATATTTTGTTCCTTAGAATAATAGAACAAATGGGACTGGAAAATTAAAAAGCATAGCATAGGCGGTTAATGTTCTATAATATCCTAACAAGCCACAAGTATTAGGTAACTTCATAGAGAGTGTCTTATTCTTTGTACTTTCATTATTTCCATAGAAGAGAAAATATAGGAGATCAACCTCCCCTTATAGTTGGGTTTTCTCCCATAAGGGTTTTCCAAATAAAATCTTTGTGTTATTTTGTGGATGGTGTATGATTTAATTTTACCATATAGCTAGGTTTTCTCCCATAAGGGTTTTCCAAATAAAATCTTTGTGTTATTTTTTTGATGGTGTATGATTTAATTTTACGATTCTCTATGTTCCATATTTTATCTATTTCATGCATAAGAAAAAAACCAATAACTAAATATTCTGGAATCTAAAGGAATTTAACCTTCATAGTGTAGATTTCAATATTATTTATCATATATGTTGTGACAAACTCTTCGAATGAAATGTCCACAGTATTTTACATATCAACAAGGGAGGTAGAATGAAGGGAGAAGAGGAATATGGTGAATAGAGAGACACATAGAGAGAAATATGAGCATAGAGAGAGAGAGAACACACTCTCTCTCTCTCTCTCTCTCTCTCTCTCTCTTTATATATATATATA
>SNQJ01S0035633.1:52996-65027 GCA_010110895.2 Picea sitchensis | reverse complement strand
CAAAGAGGGGTGGTAGAGAGTGAGTGTGTTAGAGTGTGGGAGGGAGAGAGAGGAAGACATAGATGGGGGATAGGAAGTGTGTGTGAGAGAGTGTGGGAGGGAGAGAGAGGAAGACATAGATGAGAGATATAAAGTGCATGTGTGAGAGTGTGGGAGGGAGAGAGAGAAAGGAATAGAAGGGAAATAGAGAGAGTGCGTGAGAGTGTGAGAGGGAGAGAGAGGGGAATATAGTGAGGGGGTGTAGAGAGAGGGTTAAATGTAGGAAAGAGGGGTATATGTTGGAGAGACAGAGGAGAGAGATTGGGAGGAAGGGGAGGGAGGGAGAGAGAGAGAGTGTGTGAGGGTGGTATAGGGGGAGAGAGAAAGATAAAGAAAATGGGTAGAGAGAGTGTGTGAGATGGAGGGAGAGGGCGATAGATTGTAGGGTTAGAGTGAGGGATAGTGAGAGGAAGGGAAGATGAGAGGGAGATATATAAGGGGGGGGTAGAGAGAGAGTGAGAGGAAGGGGGTATATAAAGGGAGGTAGAAAGGTGGAATAGAGGGGGAAATAGGGGTAGAGAGAGAGTGAGACTAAAACTAAAAATGAGGAGAGAGAGAAAGGATGGGGGAGAGGTGGAAGAGACACGAAGGAATAATAGGAGAGGGAAGGACAAAGGGAAAAAGGGAGGGAGATAGAGAGAGAGAGAGAGTGGGTGTGAGAGTCTAACACATGTAAGGGAAATGTCTAGGTCTAGGTCTTTCCATGCCTTCTGATGTTTAAGTATTTCCATGTCCACAACTTACCATGCATAGGAGTGTGTGGGAGAGTGAGGGAGACAAACATGGGGGTAGAGAGGGAGAGTGAGAGGGAGACATTGAGGGGGGGTATATGTAGGCGAGAGAGAGAGAGAGGGACAAAGAGACGGAAATGAAAAAGAAAAAATAACTTAAAAGATCATGTGCACGCTCTTAGGAACACATGCACATTCCTATAGTGCGTGATTCTTCTTAGAGAGCATGCATGCTCTTAAGAACGTGTGCATAGGATTAAGAATGCATGCATGTTCATTTGAATTCAATTTTTTTTGGCAATATTGACAATGTGTATGTTGACTTGGTTTTTTGAGATTTAGGTTCAAGAGGACAAACCTAGTGGTTCGGTCTACAAGTCGATAAAAACCTCCATTTTTTTGAATACCTCTCTATATCTCTATCTTTTACGTTATTTTTCTATAGGATAAACAATTCAATTGTTGACAAACTTACAAACATAGATAGAGTCTGCTACGTAGATTCCAAATATATAATTTTTTTTTAAATTAATATTGGTTACTCTTTTTATCATATTTTTGTCTTCACATTTATCAAAATCCTAGAATACACACCTCTCTTATTTATTCTATAACTTTTTGTTAACTTAACCATTTCTCGAATGAGTTATATGTGGCACTAGAGGAGACCCATATCTACGATCTAGATTTTTTTTTTGTTTTTATCGTGTTAAGACCCTCTCAGCCTGCACTAACAAAATCATTGAAAATATTTTATTTTACCCAATTATATAAATGAATAAGAGAGCTACCCTACTGGCCACTAGATGTTGTTTTATTAACATAAAAAAAAGTTTTAAAAACTTTCATAAAACACCTTCACATTGTTCCTTAGTAAGAAATATCCAAAGAAACAATACAACCAAGCACTATAACTTCACTAAACACTATCATACTAAAAAATGATGCTTCATCCCTCCACGTTATACATCATTACAAAAGATTTGTACATCATATACATGAGGGGCATATTACCTCATATACAACTTGTGTTGGGATTTGGTGACAACGAATTCCTCGAAGGATGGATTTGGATCCTATTATTCTGCATTGGTTGCAACTAAAATAGACCAAGTTAGAATATGGATAGGAGTAAATTTAACAATCAGTGTCTTGTGTAAATGTATATAAATTCATGTAATCCCATAGAGGCAGAGATGACAGAGTGAGAGGAATGAGAGAACTTGCAATTCTTTTGTATTCTCCATGATTTGAATAATAAGACAATGGATGCCTATGCTTGGTGGATGTAGCCCAACGTTTGGGTGAACCACGTGAAATACACGTGTTTCTTATCTGTGTGACTGTTAATTAACATATGTGAATTATGTTTTTCGCATTTTCAATTCTAACAAGTGGTATTAGAGTTGGTTGGAGGAGAGGGTGTCGAGGGCATCCAATTTCAGAGGAGAAACAACATATGTGTGAGGTGCATCGATTTCTACATCGTTGTAGGTCCCTACTCTTTAAGGGTGTGAAACCAAGATTGCATCCTATAAATCAAAGTTGTATTAGGAGGTGCATGGTATAAATCAAAGTATGAAAGGTATGACAATTGAATTTTATTAAAAGTTGAAAGATCGACTTTGTCATGATGTGAAGGTTTTAAAAAAATTCAAAAGGGTGGAGGAGGGCATGCATTAAAAAGATTGTACGAATTACGCGTGAAGGTGAATGCTTATAAAAAAAAATAAAAATTATTTTAAATAAAAGGTGAGGTTGATACATTGACATTTTAATATTACATTCAATATTATACTCACATAAAATCTTTTATTAATTTTTATTTTTTTTAAACCTTTTGAGGTTTATACCTTTATTCCTCCACATTATTTTTAAAGGATCTTGGTTACTATAAGCAGTGATTTGGGAATTAGGATATTTTGTGCTAATGGATAAGATGCAGAGTTCGAAGTTTGAAGTTAAAAAGTTCAGTGCTAAAATAAAATTTGAGCTTTGGAAGCTCAAGATGCAGGATTTACTGTTGCAACAAGGGTTGAAAAAAGAATTGGCAGACAAGACAATGAAGCCAATAGCCATGACGAATAAGGAATGGGAAGATCTGGATGCAAAATCTCTTAGTACCATTTGTTTATGTCTAGAGGATGATGTTATGTTTAATATCGTAGGAGAGGATACAAAATCAGGCTTATGGAGCAAATTGGAATGTCTATATATGATGAAGTCCTTGACGAGCATAATCTACTTGAAGAGACAATTGTACAGTTTGCATATGAAAGAAGGTACAAAAGTTGTTGGCCATTTAAATATCTTCAATGCCCTTATAGTTCAATTTACTAGTATGGAAGTTAAATTCGAAGATGAAGTTAAGGCTATTACACTATTTTGTTTGTTGCGTGAGTCTTGGGATAATATAGTCACCTCTATTAGCTTTATCTCAATAGATGTTTTAGATTATGACTCTTTTGTGGGAGCATTGTTGGCTGAGGAGATGAGGAGAAAATCTAGTCATGAAACCTCAACTTCAGAGGCGATGTTGCTCACAGGTCGAACTAAAGAGAAGAATGCGAGAATTTTTTCTCGATCTAAGTGAAGACACATAAAGGGTAAAGAAAAATGCTAGTACTCTCGAAAAACATGACATCTCAAGAAATATTGTTGGAAAAGAAAGGAATCTATGGAAAACTCTATGAAGGAAGAAAATTTGGTTGTAACAAATTCAAGTATGGCTAATCAAGTTTTATCTATTTAGAAGTAATTTACAATATGAAGAAAAATGGTAGTTAGATTCAGGTGCCTCCCACCACATGTTCTCACATAGAAATTGGTTCATTTCTTACCAATGTGTTGATGAGGGTGTAGTGTTTATGTGAAATGGTATTCTCTGTAAACTGTTGGGGTTGGTAGTATTAGAATCAGGTTGTTCGATGGTATTGTTAGGGAATTAATGAATGTTAGATATGTACCTAAGATTAAATCAAATTTGATTTCATTGACAGTGTTGGATTCTTATGGATATAAGTATACAGGTCAAGGTGGAGCACTCACATTGTCGAAAGGTAGTTTAGTAGTGATGAAGGCAACAAAGGTTTATAACCTTCATAAGGTGGAAGGGACTACTGGAGTAGCATCTGAAGTGACATATGTATCTTCTTGTTTATGGAAGAAGCATCAAAGTCATAAGAGCAAGAAAGAATTGTAGGTACTCGTAAGCGATAAATCATTTCAAGACTTAAAGTCTTTGTTTTCGAATTCATGCTTGTTTTATATCTTTGCAAGTTATGATGGTGGTATAAAGGGATGTTGTGTGTGTGATCCTACTTCTCACAAGGTCATCATTAATAGAGATATAGTATGTATGGAACAACCAAAAGGGTTGATTCAAGATCGCAATGGTAAATTTGTTTGCATGATAGAAAATTCATTGTATGGCCTGTTGGTACCTAGAAAAATATACAAGAGGTTTGAATCCTTCATAGTGAGTCAGAATTTTTCAAAGGGTAGGAATGAATATACATTTTATAGTACATTCACAGTCTTGATGTTATTTGTTGATGATATGCTCGATGCAAGCTGAAGCATGGATAAAATCAGTAAGAAAATGATTCAGGTGGACACGACAATTCAGATGAGGGATCAAGAAGCAGCAAAACAAATTATGGGCATAGAAGTACTTGGAGATGGTAATGGTAAATGACAATTCAGATGAGGGATCAAGAAGCAGCAAAACAAATTATGCGCATAGAAGTACATGGAGATGGTAATGGTAAGCTTTGGTTGGAGTTCAGTATGAGCATTGTAAAACTAGTTTTTATCCCTCTTGCTTTCCATTATAATTTTTCTTCAAGCATAGGTGATGTCTATAAAGAAGAAAAGTTTATGTCTCGTGTAAGTTCAGTAGGAGGTCTGTTATATTGGATGAAATGGATAAGACTAGATGTTTCACATGTTAATGATGTTGTCAGATACAAGGTGTTGCAGCGAAATGGGTGCTTCAGCATTTGAGAAGCACAAATGCCACCTATAATGGTTACACTAAGATGGTGTGTGATAACTGTAATGTATATTTTACAAGTGTCTTGGATATGAGGAGATATATCACTAAATGTGTCTCACAACACAGTTGTGGAAAACATGTTGGAGGTGGAGTGACCCCTCAAGAAATCCAAACTCGTGCAAGTCACACAAGCGAGATCATGAAACCAATTTTATTAGAGATGTTATTGTGGTGCTTGGCTTCTCTTGGCATGCAGAAAAGGTGATGAACAAAAGGAAAGAGCAAGGTATCAGTTTAATTGTTGTCAAGGTGGAGATTATTGGGATTTGGTGACAACGAATTCCTCCAAGGATGTACTTGGATCCTATTATTCTACGTTGGTTGCAACTAAAATAGACCAAGTGAGAATATGAATAGAAGTGCATTTAATAATCAGTTTCTTGTTTAAATGTATATAAATTCATGTAAGCATGTAGAGGAAGAGACAACAGAGTGAGACGAATGAGAAAACTTCGATGGCCATGCTTGTTGGACGTAACCCAACTTTTGAGTGAACCACTTGAAATCCTTGTATTTCTTATCTCAAGTTCACATTATAATATTCATGTACACCAACATACAATTCCATCACAACCAACTATATCTCATTTCTTAAATCCCTCCATATTTAGTAATACGTATTTATCTTCCTCTACATAATATGGGTTAATTATATGGGTTAATTGACATTATTATTCCTATGTTTACCCTAACAAGTCTCGAAATATAATTGTATCCTTGAACTTACACTAGCATCTTTAAGTACTCGAGTAAGCGTGCGCAAACGAATCCATTTGAAACTGAATATTAAAAAGTCATAAGCAACAAATACTTTATTTCATAAAACAAATATATCCCATGATGAAAATATAGTGTGACTTCCTACCGTAAACAAAAAAACTAAAATAGAAATTGATCAAATACTCGTTAAATAGAACCTCCGCGTGAGTGACAACATACGGTGACTTCCTACCTTAAACAACGCAACTAAAATCGAAATTGATATTTCGCTTAGCACTTGACTGAGTTTTTAAGTTAGACTTCCTTCCTCCCCACTATTTTAGAGAGAGAAAACCCAGCAGACTTCCTTTTGTTTATGAGAGTGAAATTTTGAAAATCCAGCAGACTTATTATTTTGTTTATGAGAGTGAAATTTAGAATTTTAGATTAAAATAAAGATTACCTAGGTTTTCCAGTTATTAGAGCAAGGGAATATTTATTAGCTTCCATATATTCGAGGACAAACATATAAATAAAGCTTTTTAAAAAATTTATTCTACTTTTTACATCCTATTATGAGAGAGTTTTCTAAAAAAATTCTTATTTAATATAGAGTGGATACATGGCATTTAAAAAATATATTAATAAAAAAAATATTTCATATTTCATCTTGTAAAATATTTGAAAATCACCTTTACACATGCACACACATATGGTTAAGAACATACATTTTTTTCTTTAAAGATCACAATTTGGAATCAATAACCTTCAATTTCATGATTAAATTTTGGATGAAATCAATGTTAAGCGAAAGCTTTCAATAAAAATTATGCATAGTTAAAATTTGATGTTATAATTTAAATTTAAATTTGTTTGGTTTAAGTCATTGTTTGAGTTTACTGATATTGCAAGTTATAAATTACATTTAAGGGCATCCACAAAATTTTTCTATGGTTGGATTTTATTGATATTAAATGTCATGGCTTTAAAGTTGTTGGATTTTATTGATATTAAATGTCATGGCTTTAAAGTTGTGGCATGAGATTGATTTTGTTGACAAAAGCAAGCGATGTATTAATACTAACAAACCCAACAAATTTTAGTCATATATTTTGGTATTGAAACTCTTGGGTTTAACATTTGCAGCCATCTGAAATTTGTTTGTATGATTTGAGTTTATTGATACTATAGCTGGAAAGGTGTGCGTTGAATTTGAGTTTGTTGGTAGTAAAAGCTATGACAAGTCATTTATTGATATTATATCAATGAAGCGAACAAATTTTAGCCTTATATAATTTGATATTAAATTCCTTAAATTGAGATTGATGTTATTTACAATTTGTTTGTATTAAAAATATTGAAGGAAGAAAGGAACAAATATCAAGGAAGAAAGGAACAAATCCATGCATAAAGAAAAAAGGAACTAAGTCCACGAGTTTTAATGGTATTGAAAGACATGGCTTGACTTTCATGGCATCCAAATTCAAGCCATTGCTTTTACTACCAACTAGGTTTGACTTTATTCCACCTATGTTAGCCACGTAAAAGCAAGGTTTTCAATATTAACAAAGTGAAAATACTGCCAAGTAGGTTTCGATTTATTCTAGATATGTTACTAACTTTAAGACATGGTTTTAAATATTAATAAATTTTCATTTAAGACATGGTTTTAAACATTAAAAAAAATTTAATTAAGTAAAGTACTTGGTATATCGACAAAATGCACACAGCATCATGACGAAAGTGGAAATATCATATCATAAATGTAGGGAATTTATATTATGATTATGATTTTAAAATCGTATGTTTTGGGGAGATGGAGTGTTAAATGATAGGTTTTTTAGGACAACGATGTCGTCATAATATAGGGTTCACAATTTATGTAACTAAAAATATTTGTCGAATATTTTCGTGTAAAGGAAGGTTGTGATGACAACATTTAGTAAATCAGAAGTTAGTGTTTAACAATTGCTTTAACCACGTTGTATGTATTTCTAACCACATCACAACTGTTTATAGACATAAACAATTCTTATAGACTTAGTCTGCATCTTCCTTGAAATTAAGTATCTTTCTTAGAGTCTTGCTCTTCATCTTCCTTAGAAATTTAGATTTACATTAGAATCAATATGGGTTTGCTAGATTTAGATCTTATTTATGTGTAAGGTTTACATTTCAAATAAATATTGTATGGCTAAAATAGCCTATCTCTCTTAAACTAAAGTTTAATATATCTATATTGATTGAATAATAGAATAGGAATATTAGAAATTAAGTATCTTTCTTATAGTCTTGCTCTTCATCTTCCTTAGAAATTTAGATTTAGATTTCATAGGGCTAGTAGTTTTTCAAAATTTAAATTTATGTACTTTATGTTGTTTTTTATGTTTTTTATTCACGAACACAGGATATATTCGTTTCATATTACTCATTATAAAGATTATTTTGATCAATGTGTGGCAATGTAGTTGTCATTGCAAAGAGATAACTGTGCTACAATCTGAGATCTGGTGATAGCCACAATGATCTGGTGTCTTCTTCATTTAAGGCTCCTCTGTATATATGTTAGAGGAATCAACCTCCTTATACATTTCTATTAGAGTGAGTTTAATGAAACATGGGATATGTTATTGACCTTGGCAATAATTAGTTTGGTTTAATATGTTTTTTTTTTAAATAAAAAAAAGGTTCTTGTATTAATAATTGTTGTTATTGATACATTGTCAAGTGTTAGTCACCTATTTTTCAACACAAGGGAAACTGAACAGGTGGCCCTAAGAGGCTCAAAGTTTGACACATCACCATATAAACTGAAACTGTTTGAACAAAACTTACTAAACAAAATGATACATTCTAGCTGCTTCTAGCTAGATGAACAAAATTGTATGGACACTATCTGGGTGGCGTCTATGACCATCTAGTTTGCTATTGGAATAAACCAAAAACTTAAGCCTGCAACTAGAGAAAACAAACAACAGAAACCTGAAGACTTTAGTGCACTGGCGAGCTTCGATGGCTATGAATGTTATAGAAACAGGTGTACCGTTGGCCACACATTAGGCATAGAGTCTGGGTAGGAGCGTCCGCTAGTGCATCAAACAAAATGTCGCACTCTGAGTGCATCTAATCATCTTATTTTTTCTGAATTTCAAAGATAAGTTGGAGGTGCTCTTGCTATTTGCATAGAGTTGAGGCCAATCCTCTTCCTTTTCCTCATTGGCAACCACCATGATCTCCTCCACCTGCCAGCTCAGGGGATTTCCTCCACCATGGAGTTGTCGTCACCATAATAAGGGTCCTGAGGGTTGAGCTTTGGGGGGGCAGAAGACCAGTGGCCAAAGGAATGCACTCGCTAGGTGGTGGCGTTTTGATCCAGATGGATATCGGTGGCCACCCACCTTTTCCAACTGGCTCAAAACAGTTTTATGACATTTTTGGCAATTTACTATTTTTAGTAGTTTTTCGGGTCGTGAACTTCTGGAGCCGTTTTGAGGCCCTAAACGATGTTTTTTGGGGTATGTTGCGGTAGAAAAATTTCACCATGAAATTTTGTTCAAATGTTGTAGTCCTCGGATAAATCTTTCCAATGAGGTATTATATGCCTAAAACGGAGATCGTATGCAAAAGTTACGACACCGGGAAGTTGATGTACTCACTTACCCAGACGGGGCCCACATGACTTTTGGCGCTTCATCTCCTAGGGTTAGGTTTTTGGATGTCTAGGACTTTTGGCATTCCTGTTTATTGTAAAAAGGCCTTCAGAGCCTCATTGTAATCTTCTTCTTGCGAATGTGTGCTGCCGTCACATCTCTTCTCAAAGATAAGCCGCCACCATTCCAACAAGCTTGTTTCCGCTGCATTTTACAGTTTCAGCTTATTTCGTTATTTAATAGAAAACCAGTTTTACTGTATCTCTATTTTTTTTGTGTTAAACACCTGCTAATAATCAGTATTCATTTCGTTCTGCTCATAAAATCTGGATCACGTTTCCTGCTTATCCGGGCTCTTTCCATGGAGGGAGTGTGGGGACGATGAAGGCTACGCTGACAACCCGTGGTTGTTGTGCCTTGGGCCAAAGAAACGGTGAGAGGGGGAAAGTTTGTCACGCATGGACAGGGCTCTATAGTACCACACAACTCTCTTAGACTTCCTTCTTTCTCTCGGCATGATGCAAAAAATTCTAAGGCTGGGGATGAGGGCATAAAGGCGGTTAGAAAATGCTTGGGATAGCTCAAAAGAATCGAGAGCATAGAGGTGCTAGTGAATTGGGAGAGAATACTCTTCTGAGGGTCGATGGAATAGTGCAAGTTCACCAGAGAGATAAATGGAGCAGTGAAGCCAACACAGTTGCAGGGGTAACGGAGCAAAGGAGTCAGGTCATGGGAGGGTAAGGTAAAAGTTCCTCTAGGAAAAAAACACACAGGGTGACGGTGAAAATATGCTCAGAAGAGCCGAGGAACATGAGCAGGAGAGGAGAGGTAAAGGATGAGTGCACCACGAAATTTCCAGCTTATTACTTCACGAATTGACGAGAGGGCTAGCCATTAGAGCCGAACTAACAGCCTCCCTAGGCCTGTATGCCTGGTGTGGCTTGCCCAAGAGGCCATTAACCCTACATTGGTGTCAAGGCGCACTACCAATACTGTCCGCAAAGTGTGAGCCATGTCGTGGTTATGAGCTGTGGGTTGGCTACCAGGAGTAATAACTCCCCTGGCTACTCCATTCCAAGTGTCTGCTGAAGCTGGCCAAGTGGCACCCCATCCGGGGAGTTTGGTTTAATATGTTATTGACCTTGGAATTTGGATATAGAAATTGGTTTTAATTAGTTTGCAAGTCCAACAACTATTTGTCAATCTTATATGCCTCTGTAATCTACGACAATCCGTCTATTCATCCAGGTTAATACTCCTCTTGAAATATAAAATTCTATGTATCTTCGGTCGTAAATCAAGGTAAGAAACTTTCGCATTCTGCTTCTATATACAGGTATGTACAAGATGTATATGAATTATGGTTGAAATCAGTGTCATTGCGTATATGGTATCCATCATTGATGATTGCGATTCTCTACTATTAGGTCTAGAATTCAAAGGGTTAGGGCTTTAGCTGATGTCATATTCATAGACTGCTTGCATCTCTTTTTGTTTCTTTACCTCTTTGAAACTTAGAGGGATCACTAAAGATGGGATACAAATTTTTGGTTCCAGAAATATGGTTTCACTTTACATGGGAATAGAATTTCTATGACACGTATGCATGTTTTTCCATCTTATGTCTAAATCTTTAATCTGTAATATATTCTTTTTAAATAACGAATTATAGGTTTTCATGATATACGCGAATCGATCTTATTAATTAAAAAAATGGAAAATAGTACCAATAGAGATATATCAATTAGAAATATATCAATAACTTTTAATTACTAACCATAAAGTGGACTTAAATGGAAAACAACCTTGACCTATTTCACAAATTTTATGTTTCCATTTAAGATTCAAAAAATCTATCTATTTGAGCAATGGATTTCAATCAACCACTTGGAAAACAACATTAACATATTTCACGATCAGAAATTTTATGTTTGAATATAAGATTTCATCGCATCTATCTATTTGAGCCATTGTTTTCAATCAACCACATGGAGTTGCAATTTGAACCACAATCCAAAGTGCGACTGAGAAGATTACACGAGACTACCACCAAATATTATATATTTGGCATCCCTCTTCATTCACATTCCAAGCGCTCCGGGTAAGGTAAATGATGAAAACAGATCTCCGGAAACAGGAAACGAATTGCAAGACAGAGAAACGGTTTTAACAGGACAGAACAGAATTGCATAAAAACACACACCCGGATCTCATTATTGAATTGATATATAAAAGGAATTACATGCAAGGAAATGATTCGTAAACAACGAAGCGTCTAACAACTCACTCAACTCAGCGATGAAAACAAGAAACCAAACAACTGTAAGTTAACTAATCAAAGGAGCGATTTGCTCAACTTATTCGTCTAACACACCCCCTTAAGTTGGAGCGCGACAATCATTTAACCTAACAACACTTAGCTTAGATCTGAGTGATACAAATGTTTCTATGCCCAAAGGCTTTGTGAAGATATCAGCTTGTTGATCTGCTAATTTACAAAATTTTACAGTGATTACATCTTCATTTACCAATTCTCGAATAAAATGATAAAGGATATCAATGTGCTTGCTCTTTTTGTTGAAGACTTGATTCTTGGACAATGTAATTGGAGAACTGTTGTCACAATATATTGGAGTTGGATCCAATTTCTTTGGTGATAAATCACTCATTAACCTTCTTCTCCAAACAACTTGACATGCTGCGGAAGTTGATGCAACATATTCGGCCTCTGCACAAGACAATGTAACAACTGGTTGTTTTCTTGATGCCCAAGAAATCAGACTTGATCCATATTTGAATGCATAACCGGAAGTGCTTTTCCTGTCATCAATGCTTCCGACAAAATCACTGTCAGT
>SNQJ01S0035633.1:10293-25214 GCA_010110895.2 Picea sitchensis | reverse complement strand
AAAAAAACATACAAATGATCTAAACACATGGCAGGAAGCCTGGCCACATGGGAGGGAGGTCCCCTGTCCAAGGCTCTTCTTCAATGTACGTTGGCTCGGCTGCCCAAAGTTTTTCCTCTGCCTCGTTGTGCGCGATTCCTTCATCTCGGCTCCCGTGCTCAGTCTTTGTCGGTTCCCTGTTGACTGGTCGCTGAGCCTTGTTCGGTCCTTCATCTGTAGCAACAGCAGGTGTCTCCCTTGGCATAGCTTCGACCGGGTTCGAGGTAAGAGCCGCCTGCATGGAGGAAAGAAGTTGAAGGCAACTCGCCACCTTTTCATCTGTAGCCTGAAGGCAATAGTTAAGATCTTCCACCTCCTGTCTGAGCTCAAGGACCAGGTCGTGCATGATGAGCAGACGGTCTCTAAAATGCATCCTGTCGAAAGAGCCAGTGGAATGTGGTTCATCTTTCTTAGGAGCGCCATGAGGAGGAGGGTCGCCGCTTGAGCCAAGAAATGGTGGGGGGGATGGAATTTCACCAGGGGATTGTGTAGGTGGCGCGAGATGGTGCGGGGGATTGTAGCCATGGAAACGACCATCGGATCTTGTAGGAGAGCAGCTATAGATTCCGACTGAGGATGAGGGGAGGAACAGACAGAAGGCGAGCAAGGAGGTGTGACCGAGGGCCGATGGGGCTTCCAGGGAGATCCCCTCTTCGGCCTTCCCCTTGGGCATGTCATTATGTGCTCAGTGCGAGTGATGAGGCATGCTAAAAGTGTCCAGTGTAGGAGAGGAACAGGAATACCATCTACCCAGAGATGATAGGGAGAGTCCAGCCTGTGCTGTGACGAGAGGAACCTTGCGGGCATCGGACAAGAGAAAATAACATACAAAGTGAGCCGAGCCATTCTAAAAACACTTGGAAGGGGAGGGGCTATGTGAATGCGGCAATAATGCCCCCTCGAATCTCCGTAAACCGCATTTAAACTCCATGGAGGGTGGCGGGCTGTGGCAAGAGCCCATCACGTGCCTCAATTCTATGATGGCTTGTGCCAGCCCCTCCTCCTTGCCACGATGAGCGCACTAACACCCCATCCGGGGGATTAATATTAAATATCTTATTCATTATTAATATGTGATAATGTTTCGTTAAATTTTGTTCAATTAATTATTGAAATTTATTTTTATTTTTCATGTTCAGCTTGTTCCATGATCTACATTTTACTCCAAACATTTTCATCATATACATTTTGCACCCAACAATTACGGAGTGGGTTGGCAGAGTTATGGGTTCAAATTTATAGTCATGCTTATGTATCACGAGTCAGATGCGATTGCAACATGAGATTTAGTAATTTATAGAATATTATAACATTGTACCAAAATTTATAGTAATTTATATAATTCTATAAGACTTTTTACTTAAAGAATAGTATAAACAATTATTTAAATATATTTTTTAATGTTTTTAAATGTAAATTTGAAATTTTCGAATTTTGATTTTGTTTATGATAATAAATGTTTGTACCTAGAATTTGTTCATTCTTGACTCTACAGTTAAAATGGATATATACTTGTATATACTATTTTATATTAATATTAATAAATAAACTATACATTAAATTTAAGATATCTATCCTATAATATTAATATTAAATATTAAAATTTATTTTTGTTTTTCATTTTTCATTTCACCTTGTTTTGTGATATACATTTTACACCAAACACTTCTGTCATATACATTTTCCACATTTTTCATGTCCAACGTGTTCTGTGATATACATTTTGCACCCAAAACTTTCGTCGTATACATTTTGCACCCAACAATAACAAAGTGGCTAGTTGGTGGAGTTGTTGATTCACTTCCAACAATAACAAAGTGGCTAGTTGGTGGAGTTGTTGATTCACTTCTGGGTTCACATTTATAGTCAGTCTTATGTATCACTAGTCCGACCCGAACCAACCACAACATGAGATTTAGTAATTTATAAAATATTATAACATTGTACCAAGATTTATAGTAATTTATATAATGCTATAACACCTTTTACTTAAATAATAGTATAAACAATTATTTAAAATTTTATTCAATATTACTTTTAGTGTTTTTAAATGTAAATTTGAAATTTAAGAATTTTCATTTAGTTTATGGTACTAAAGGTTTGTATCTAGAATTTGATCCTTCATGTGTCTACAGTTAAAATGGATATATACTTGTATATACTATTTTATATTAAAATTAATAAATAAACTATAAATTAAATTTATGATATCTATCCTACAATATTAATATTAAATATCCTATTCATTATTAATATGTGATAATGTTTTCTTAATTTTTATTCAATTAATTATTGAAATTTATTTTTATTTTTCATTTTTCATGTCCACTTGTTCGGTGATATACGTTTTGCACCCAACATTTCCGTCATATACATTTTGCACCCAACAATTATAGAGTTCTTTCGTATACTTTTTGCAAGCAATAATGGTGGCCGCAATATGAGATTTAGTAATTTATAGAATATTATAACATTGTACCAAGATTTATAATAATTTATATAATTCTATAAGCTTTTTATTTAAGGAATAGTATAAACAATTATTTAAATTTTATTCAATATTGTTTTTAATGTTTTTAAATGTAAATTTGGAATTTTGAAATTTTGATTGTGTTTACGATAATAAAGGTTTGACTCTACAGTTAAAATGGATATATACTTGTATATATTATTTTATATTAATATTAATAAATAAAGTATAAATTAAATTTATGATATCTACCCTATAATATTAATATTAAATATCGTATTCATTATTAATATGTAATAATGTTTTGTTAAATTTTATTCAATTAATTATTAAAATTTATTTTTATTTTTTATTTTCCATGTCGAGTTTGTTCCATGATATCCATGATATACATTTTGCATCCTTACAGACAACAACATGAGATTTAGTAATTTAAAGAATATTATAAGAGTGTACCAAGATTTATAGTAATTTATATAATGTTATAACACTTTTTACTTAAAGAATAGTATAAACAATTATTTAAATTTTATTCAATATTATTTTTAATGTTTTAAAATGTAAATTAGGAATTTTGGAATTTCGATTTTGTTTATGATAATAAAAAATTGTACCTAAAAATTGATCCTTCTTGACTCTATTTATTTTTATTTTTCATTTTTCATCTCCCGCTTGTTCCGTGATATACATCTTGCACCAACACTTCACTCATATACACTTTGCACTCAACAATTCTCTCATATACATGAGAGTGAGTAATTTATAAAATATTATAACATTGTATCAAAATTTATGGTAATTTATATAATGCTATAACACTTTTTACTTAAAGAATAGTATAAACAATTATTTAAATTTTATTCAATATTATTTTTAACGTTTTTACATGTAAATTTGGAATTTTGAAATTTTGATTTTGTTTATGATAATAACGATTTGTACATAATGAATAAGCTAATCGAATTGGACCATGACTGTAACAAAAGAGCCTTGAACCTCATAATTTTTGGTATAAAAGAACAACAAGAGGAGGATACACTAGCAATAGTAAAAGAAGAATTAAAAAATAAATCACAAATTGATGCAACTTACCTCATAGAAGCAAAGAGACTAGGAAAAATAATTGATCACAAAGATAGGTTGATGCGTGTCAAAGTAAGTTGCAATGGACATAAATATAACATACTTAGTAAATCTCCGAGCTTAAAAGGGTCAGGAATATTTATAAATGAAGACCTCATTCCCAAAGACCAAGTTGAATTAAGGAAGGAAATTCAAAAGATAAAAGAAGCTAGGAAAGAAGGAAAATGGGAAATAATTAGAAATCAAAAAGCTATTGTTTGGGATAGAGACGATAAAGATAATAATAAATGAGAATTTGACACACTTGGGATCCTTTTTTGGAATTTTCATGGCTTCCCATAGTGCAAACGTCCTATGATAAGTTGGATCCCAAGTGATTTTGATATTATCTGTCTAGCTGAAACTTGGGAGCATGAGGAGTCTAAGTTCCCTAACATGGAAGGATTTGTCTTGTGGTCGGCATGGAACAAAAAATCCCACTGTAGAGGGATAGGAGGCATAACTTGTTATATTAGAAAAAATATTTCTCCTCGCATTCAACTTCATAAGATTGACCCTCTTAATCAATACATTTGGATAGAAATTCTAGACACCATTTCTAAGAAGATGTATATAGAAATTTGTTATTTTGCACTTATTTATTCTACTTTTTATAAGAAAAATAATCTAGATAAAAATTGTCCCTATAATAATTTAGAACAAGGTATTTATAATTTGAAAAATGAAGGTAATATCCTCCTGCTAGGAGACTTTAATGCTAGGACTGCAACTAAACAAGCTACTATTTTAAGTGATGACTCCAACCATAATCCTTTATGGCTATATGAGTACCTTGTTTTATCTAATAGCTACAAAAGAAGCTCTGAAGACCTAATTGAGAATTTGTTTGGTACTGAGTTGGTCAAGCTCTGTAGCTCTCAAGACATAATAATTTGCAATGGAGTAATGAAGTGTCCAAACTCCAACCAAATGACCTATACTCATGGGCTAGGTAGTAGTGTTGTATATTATGTAATATCTGATATCCCCGTTTCCAACCAAATAACAACTTTTCACCTTTTAAATGACCATGAGCCTGACTTTGATCATAAACCTTTAATCCCAACTCTAAAGTTTTCCATGCATAGGAGCACCATTGAAGATAATTTTGATAATCAAAGGAATTTGCGCTTTGAAAAACGTAAAATTGACATTTTCTTAAAGGATTTAAATATTAAATTAAACCTCTTAACTTATAAGGACAACATTGAAGAACTCTATCATAATTTTACAACTACCCTTTTCACTTCTATTAACAAGTTCTGTTTCGAGGTGTCCCATAAAAATAATAATAGAACAACCAACCCTTGGTATGATAAATAATGTAAAATTGATAGGAAAGCCATTAGAGATGCTTCTAATGAGCCCTTAAAACTCCATAAGATCAATACGTACAAATCCCTAATTAAAAGGAAAAAAAGATATTATATCAATAAAAGGCAAGACCAACTTTCACAACTATACAAGTTGGATCCTAAGAAGTTCTCAAGCCAAATTATAAAACGAAATACTAAAGAAAATAATAGGATTCCCTTAACAGACTGGAATTCCTACCTTAAAAGTCTTTACGAGTTCCCTAATGCCATTGACACTATTCCTATTGTCCCTACAAAGGAAGAATTTTTTTCTTTAGATGACATAAAGTCTGGGGTTAAGCGGCTCGCAAATGGGAAAGCTAAGGACATTGAAGGCTACCGAGCTGAAATTTTTAAAATCAGAGGGCCAATCCTTATCCCTCACATACACAAGCTCTTGAATTTAGCAGTCAAACAGGGCTTCCCTAAACCCTCGACACAAAGCCTCATTGTTCCTATTTTTAAAAATGGGGATAAAAACATTCCCTCTAATTATAGGACTATTATGATTAGCCCGATTTAGCCAAGCTTTATGGAATTATTTTGGAAAAGAAGATTAGCATTTGGCTAGAAAGTCACGGTAAAAGAGCTAAAGGCTAGGCCGGGTTTATGTGATATCATTTAACTGTGGACCATCTTTTTACCTTTAGGATCATTGCAGAGGAGTGTCACAATACTAAAACCAATCTTTTTTGTTGTTTTGTTGACTTTAGAAAAGATTTTCACATGGTTCCTAGGAAAAACCTTTGGAATAGGTTGGAAGAGATAAAAGTGCCTCTTGAGTTGAGGGCTGCTGCAATAAGGATGTATGAGAACATTATTTCTAAGTTTAAAAACACTTAGGGCTAGTCAAAAGAGATTAACTGCAATATCAGAGTCAAACAAGGTTGTCCCTTGTCCCCTACCCTTTTTGGCATATACATTGATAAGTTAGAAGAATGATTGGAAAATGCAGGTTGTGTCAGCCCTACTCTCATTGGTATAGTCATCAATCTTCTTCTTTATGATGATGATATTGTTCTTATGACAACGAGTCCCCATGATCTTTAAAACCAACTAAGAACCCTCAAGGATTTTTTCTCCAATATGGGTATGACTCTTAATACTGATAAGACTATGGTCATGATTATTAAATCCAATAAGATCCCTTATGATACCTTTGTATATGACAACAACAACTTGAAGTAAGTTACTTCATACAAATATCTTGGAATTGATATTCACCACAAGCCCAATTGGAATTATAGCATTGAGAAGAGGATTATTGGGGGATGTAAAGCTTATTATGGGCTTGAAAACAAATGTAAATCACTTGATATTTGGATTTGGGATAAGAAGAAACTCCTCTTTGAGACTCTTGTTACAATTGTTGTTCTTTATGGATGTGAAGTCTAGGGTTGTAGTATCTCTCGTGAATCGAGGAGAAATATAGAGCAAATACAAAAGAATTTTATAACCTATAATCTCAAAATTAAAGGAAATATGCCCTATCCCATCCTCCTCGTAGAAACAAGCCTCTCCCCCATTGAGAGAATGGCTATGACTAGATACCTAATGTATAAGACAACATGGAAGACAAGAGGCTACCTAAAATTGCTTCAAAATCAAGTCATATTCACCATCGACTCAAGCGAGGATGGAATAAAGACACCCGGTCTTGGCTAAACTATTGGTGAATCATGGACGAAATCATTTTGCAGAATAAATATATTATTAAAAAAAATGTCAAATCAAAATTTAAGGAAAAAATGTGGTATGATAAAAAGTTAGAGGAAAAAAGAAAATTAAGGTATTATAAAGATGTAATCAACCATAATCTAGAATATCAAAATTATCTATCTCTTTTGCCAAGTGTAAAGAAAAAAATAAAAATTAGTAAGATAAGAACAAATTCTCACGAGCTCCATAGTGAAACTGGGCATTGGTCAATTCCTAAAATGCCATGGGATGAAAGAGTGTGTCACCTTTGTGACACTAAGAAGGTTGAAGATGAAAAGCACTTTCTCTTAGATTTTTCAGCCTATACCCATATTAGATCGTATTTTCAAAATATTGATCACATTACCAACCTTCCTAACCTCTTAACTCGAAAAAAGTATGGTGATCTTGGAAAGCTTCTCTTAATGCTTTTAGAGCACAGAAACAAAATTCTAATGAATCACAAGTAATCACTTACCCTGTTAAGGTTCAATAGACCAATTAGGTCTTAGTGGATGCTAATCATCATCATCATCATCATCATCACCTACAAATTGATCTTTATTGACTCTAGAGTTAAAATGGATATATACTTGTATATACTATTTTATATTAATATTAGTAAATAAACTATAAATTAAATTTATGATATCTATCCTATAATATTAATATTAAATATTGTATTCATTATTAATATGTGATAATATTTTGTTAAATTTTATTCAATTAATTATTCAAATTTACTTCTTTTTTTCATGTCGAATATTTTCCGTGATATATATTTTAAGTAAACATTTAAAGCTTTGAGTCCTCTTAGGAAAACATTTAAGGTTCTCTGAACTCTTCAAGGGCCTAGCGCTGTGTAAACATTTAAGAAAGAATGTTTTTGCGAGGCTTTACGTAAGTTAAGTACTTAATACTAATAAAAAACATACTTAATAATAATAAAAAATAGACAAACCTTGGATACGCTAGCATATCAAACATTGGGATAAATTTAGCTAGTGGAAAATGCTAAAACAAACATTCAAACTAATGCTAGCATTAATGCACCTAAAAGAAATGCATAAGAAAAGACTCTATAATATCAAAATTTTTGGATATGCTAACATATAAAACATTGAGAATAACGACGCTCACAATAAGACCTATAAAATTTAGTAATTTATAAGATATTATAACTTGGTACCAAGATTTATAGTAATTTATATAATGCTATAACACTTTTTACTTAAATAATAGTATAAACAATTATTTAAATTTTATTCAATATTATATTTAATGTTTTTAAAAGTAAATTTGGAATTTTTGAATTTTGATTTTGATAATAAAGGTTTGTAACTAGAAATTCATCCTTCTCGACTCTAAAGTTAAAATGGATATATACTTGTATATGTTATTTTATATTACACTTTTTACTTAAACAATAGTATAAACAATTGTTTAAATTTTATTCAATATTATTTTTAATTTTTTTAAATATAATTTGAAATTTTGGAATTTTGATTTGATAATAAAGGTTTGTACCTAGAAATTGATCCTTCTTAACTCTAGAGTTAAAATGGATATATACTTGTATAGTAAATAAACTATAAATTAAATTTATGATATCTATCCTATAATATTAATATTAAATATCGTATTCATTATTAATATGTGATAATGTTTTTTTTAATTTTATTCAATTAATTATTCAATTTTTTTATTTTTTTTCATGTTCAACCATGTTAAGTAAACATTTAAGGCTTTGATTTCTCTTAGGTAAACATTTAAGTCTTCATAACCATCCAAGGATTAGTCGGGGGAGTTGAACTCGAGACCTCTTTGGAACTTCATTTTCACGACACTTGCCAATTGAACTATTAAACAATTATTTAAATTTTATTCAATATTATTTTTAATGTTTTTAAATGTAAATTTAGAATTTTGGAATTTTGATTTTGTTTATGATAATAAAAATTTGTACCTAGAAATTTATACTTCTTGACTCTAAAGTTAAAATGTATATATACTTCTATATGTTATTTTATATTAATATTAATAAATAAACTATAAATTAAATTTATGATATCTATCCTATAATATTAATATTAAACATACTATTCATTATTAATATGTGATAATGTTTTGTTAACTTTTATTCAATTAATTATTCAAATTTATTTTTATTTTTCATTTTTCACCCAACACTTCCTTCATATACATTTTGACCCAACAATTACGGAGTCACTTTGGCATAATGGTTGGTTCACATTTATAGTCATGTTTATGTATCATATTTAATAATTTATAGAATATTATAATATTGTATTAAAATTTATAGTAATTTATATAAAGCTATAATATTTTTTACTTGAAGAATAATAGAAACAATTATGTAAATTCTATTCAATTTTATTTTTAATGTTTTTAAATGTGAATTTGGAATTTTGGAATTTTCATATTTCTTATGATAAGAAAGGTTTGTACCTAGAAATTGATCTTTCTTGACTCTAGAGTTAAAATGGATATATAGACTTGTATATAGTACTTTATATTAATATTAATAAATTAACTATAAATTAAATTTATGATATCTATCCTATACTATTAATATTAAATATCGTATTCAATATTAATATGTGATAATGTTTTGTTAAATTTTATTCAATTAATTATTCAAATTTAGTTTTATTTTTCATTTTTCATGTCGAGCTTCCTGATATAGATTTTTCACTCAACATTTTAGCCATATACATTTTGCACCCAACTCTCATAATGTTTTGTTAAATTTTATTCAATTAATTATTGACATTTATTTTTATTTTTCATTTTTCATGTAGAGCTTGTTCCGTGATATACATCTTGCACCCAAGACTTTCTTCATATAGATTTTGCACCCAACAATTCTGGACTAGCTGGTTTGCGGACTGAGTCACAACGATTTTTCCTAGAGGTGGACACACAACGATTTTTCCTAGAGGTGGACACTCGGTGAGGGAATGTTTTGTTAAGCCACTCTGTGTTGAAACGACACCGGTTTGAAACTTGCAGGGACAAAAAATACAACCATGTTAAAGGTTGGTGTGGCTCAGGCCGGTGTGATCCACGGGTGACTTTTATGTCTTAGACGCCCCTGGGTCGTTGTTTCTCAAGCCCAAGGTTAATCCCGATGTCAATAAGGTCTCGACAAATTAACAAAAAAAAATAAAATTAAGTGATAATTTTTTGTTAAATTTTATTCAATTATTTTTCATTTTTCATGCCCATTCCGTGATATACATCTTGTACCCAACACTTCCATCATATACATTTTGTACCCAATAATTCTGGGCTAGCAGGTTTGCGAAATGAGACTTAGTAATTTATAGAATATTATAACATTGTACCAAGCTTTAAAAATTAAATTAATGATATCTATACTATAATATGTGATAATGTTTTGTCCCCGAGGTGTAGGATAGTTGGTGACATAGTGTGTTGTTAAGCCACTCTGTGTTGAGTTTTGTTAAGCCACTCCATGTTAAAAAGTCATCAGTTCGAAACCTGTAGGGATAGAAAATCCAACCATGTTGGTGACTTTGACGGCTTAGATGCCCCTGAGTCACGGTTTCTCAAGCCAAAGGTTAATCCCGATATCAAGAAGGTCCGGACAAATTAACAAACAAACAAAAAAATATGTAATAATGTTTTGTTAAATTTTATTCAAGGACCTCGCGTTGTGTAAACATTTAAGAAAGAATTTGAGTTGTGTAAACATTTAAGAAAGAGTGCTTGTGGGAGAGTACTTAAGTACTTAATAATAATAAAAACTAAACAAACATTATATACCCTAGCATATCAAGCATTGGGTTAAATTTAGCTAGCATAAAATGCTAAGACAAACATTCGAACTAATTCTAGCATTAATTAACCTTCAAGCAATGCATAAAAAAATAATCAATGTTTTTTGTTCCCTAGTTTCAACATTAAATATTATGCAAATATTTGTGGTCAAAAGACAAACTAATACTAGATCAACAAATTATTCACTATAATCCCAACTAATAAAACCTCAGCTTGAGTAAAAACATAGAGTGACTTCTTACCATAAACAACACAACTAAAATCGAATTGATCTTTCTCTTAGCACTTGAGTGAGTTTTTAAGTTAAACTTCCTTCCTCCCCACTATTTTAGAGCGAGAAAATCCAGTAGACTTCCTTACTCCCCACTGTTTTAGAGAAAAACAATAAGGGATTATATCCAAAAATTTCATCTTGAGAGGGCTCCCTCTCAAACCTACTAATGTCCTTTGAGACGGAGTATGTTTTGCTGAGATTGGTAAGCATGTAATTGGTAAGCATGGTAAGCATATAAATGTAAATCATGTAAATTAACAAAGATATAAAAGAATATTATAAATTATAAATAAATCTTAACACTTAAAATTTCAATATATAAATGTCAATTATATAAATCAACAAAATATAAAAGAATAAATTTACTTAGATATATACATCTAATATGAAAAAATATACATATTGTATAATTTTTTATTCATTATTAAATTTAACTACTCATTAATAAACAATAAGGGATTATATCGAAAAATTTCATCTTGAGAGGGCTCCCTCTCAAACCTACTAATGTCCTCAGAGATGAAGTAGGTATTGCTGAGATTGGTAAGCATGCAATTCCCAGGGTATAGTGAGTTGGCAAGTAGGAATGCAAGAGAGGGCGTCCACGTCGCGAGATTCAGAGGGGAGTTTGGCGGCGATCTGTTGGAGGGATAGAGGAGGGTCGGGGCCGGCTCTCCAATTGACGTCGGGGATTTTAATACGAACAACGTCGGGGCGGGCTCTCCAACTCACCGAGAACGCTCCAATTATGAAGGAAGAGGGATGCCAAATATATCATATTTTGCGGACGTGTCTTGTTCTCCATCGCATTATGGATTGGCTTGACTTTCGCGCCATGGCTTGAACTTGAAAAGCCATGGTTTGAATTCGTCGGTTTGAACCACGGTGTGAGTTTATCCGTGTCGAAGGACATAGATTGAGTTTTATGTAATGGCTTCAATAAATTCAAATTAACTATGGCTTTCGTTTGTTGGTATCCAAAGTTATGGTTGAATTTGTTTGTATTGAAAAGCATGTCTTTAGTTTTTTGGGTAGTAAATGCCATGGTCGTCTTTTGGTTGGTATTGAACTAACACAATCACATAAGTAAAAGTAACACAATCACATAAAAGTAACACAATCACATAAGTAAAAGTAATTAATATAAACTCATGGATATCATTTTAGACCTTTCGAAATTAATAATATTAATGGATGTATATCAAACATTTTTATTTATATAAAAGTAACACAATCATATAAGTAAAAGTAATTAATATAAATTCATGGATATCATTTTAGACCTTTCGAAATTAATAATATTAATGGATGTATATCAAACATTTTTATTTATATAATTGTACTATATATAAGTGTACTAGTTCAAATCTTAATATTTAAAATTTATATTTAAAATATTCTTAAAATTAACTTTAATTTATTAAATACTTAAATTTTATATCTAAATCATTCTTAATACTAAATTAAATATGTTAAATTAAAATATTATTTTTAAAATTTAATTTAAATTATTTTATTATTATTATCTTAACATTTATTATTATTATAATATTATATGTTGATAAATAAAGTTTTATTAAAACTTCACTTCAATCATATAAATCTCAATATATAAATGTAAATTATCTAAATCAACAAAGATATAAAATAATATTATGAATTATAAATAAATCTTTCTCAACATTTAAAATTTCAATGTAAATCATGTAAATAATAAAAATATAAAAGAATAAATTTACTCAAATATACATCTAATGTGAAAAAATATAAATATTATATAATATTTATATTATTATTAAATTTAACTACCCATTATAATCTTAACATATCTCTCAAACATAATGATTTAATTTAATGATATTAATTAAACATATCTCTCAAACATAATGGTTTAATTTAATGATATTAATGAAATCATAGAAACAAAGTAATTGAAGCATATCTTGAAAATGTCGACCAATATTTCGATTTCAAAATCAACAGTAAAATGCATTACATCTTTTATGCACGAAGTTAAATGGTTAAAGATTAAAATAATACATAAAACATTAAAACGGTTATACATAGCGGAGTAGGGAAACACATAAGTTTTAAATAGCAGAATAGGAAAACACATTTAAAGGCATGGCTAGTCAAATTTATAGATCTTTCACGCAAAGAGGACACACTTCGTCTAGATTTATTCATTTATAGAAAGAGCACTTGGTCTATATCTATTCATTTATAGAAAGAGTTATCTATTCATTTATAGAAAGAGTTGTATGTTGATTTATTACTAAGTTTGCAATGTTGTTAAAATTATTATTATTTTGTTTATGAAAGTGAAATTTAGAATCCTAGATTAAAATAAAGATTATTTCATTAGGTTTTCCAATTATTATAGCAAGGGCATATTTATTAGCTTCCATACAAACACACAAAAATAACACTTTTGATAGACTAATTGAGTTGCAACACTTTTGAACTAAAAAGACATGCATAGCTCTATGTAAGAAGTTAGGGAACAATTATCAGAACGCCTGGATTTGGACTCTGCTTTAATATTCAATCACAATACAAATATTTTTGCATATGTTATATATAATATATAGTGAACGCCTTGATTTGGACTCTACATTAATAGGTAATTGATTTGGACTCTACATTGATTTGGACTTTTGAGGGTAGAAGTCCTCGTTTTTTCATACAGATTGTCCTTCTTCACTTTACATAAGACATAAATACTATGACTATGAACTCACTATTGCATCTGTGTGGTCGATTTATATTGTGAGTGTTGGGTAGTGAAAGTAAAATAAATCATCAATATGTAAGATTAAACATGCATAAAATCAAGAACAACAATCCCACAATTGATTTATGTGGAAACTCAATGTTGGAAAAAAACACTGTCAATGATATTCTGTATTCGTATTATTCAAGGGAGAATTACAATAGTCAATCTGAAGCATTCAATCATCCTCTCCTCACACACACTCTGCTTTCTACACACCTTGCTCTCTCACCTCTATGGGTATGCTCGTATATAGAGCATATCTCAACCACTTAGACTAATTGATTATAATTAAATCCACTAGTTACACAATAAATTAAGAAAAATGTATAATATATATATATATGAAAAATAAAACAATTATTATTCATTTTACTTTTTACATCTTAATGTGAGAGAGCTCTCTAAAAATTTTCTTGTTCAACATGGAGTTGACACATGGAATTAAAAAAAAATATTTCAAATTTCACCGTGTAAAATATTTCAAAATCATCTTTACACGTGTACATACATAGTTAAGAATATGCATTTCCTCCTTAAAGATCACTAATTCCAATCATAATCTTCAATTTCAATTTCATAATTAAATTTTAGATTGCACCAATGTTAAGTCAAAGATTTCAATAAAAATTATACATAGTTAAAATTTGATGTTATAATTTGAATTTGTTTGGTTTAAGTGATTGTTTGAGTTTACTTATATGGCAAGTTATATTCAACTTATAGACTACATTTGAGGCAATTCAAAAAAGTTTTGTATGCTTGGAGTTTATTGATATTAAATGTCATAGCTTGAAAGTTGTGGCTTGAGATTGATTTTGTTGACAAAAGCAAGTCGTGTATTAATACCAACAAACCCAACAAATTTTATTCACTTATTTTAGTATGGAGAGCCTTAGGTTTAGGTTTAACATTTGCAACAAATTTTATTCATTTATTTTAGTATGGAGAGCCTTAGGTTTAGGTTTAACATTTGCAGCTATCACAAATTTGTTTGTATGATTTGAGTTTATTGATACTAAAAGTTATAGCTGAAAAGTTGTGGGTTGAATTTGAGTTTGTTGGTAGTAAAATCTATGACAAGTCATTTATTTATATCAATGAAGCGAACAAATTTTAGCCTTATATAATTTGATACTAAAATCCTTCAATTGAGATTGATTTTATTCACAATTTGTTGCTGGAAAGTTGTGGGTTGAATTTGAGTTTGTTGGTAGTAAAAGCTATGACAAGTCATTTATTTATATAATGAAGCGAACAAATTTTAGCCTTATATAATTTGATACTAAAATCCTTCAATTGAGATTGATTTTATTCACAATTTGTTTGCATTAAAAAATCATGAAGGAAGAAAGGAACAAAATC
>SNQJ01S0035632.1:17964-31654 GCA_010110895.2 Picea sitchensis | reverse complement strand
TACATTAATGTATATACAATGTATTTGTGTCATAGTTGTGATGAAAAATCCCTCTTTTTCATTGATTTCTTAATCAACACCATAAAAATACTAGAGGCGGGCAACAATGACATGTGAATGGGGCCAACGTTGAAATATTTTCAAGCTGTCTCTGTATGCATTGAAATTTGACATGGATAGACTATTCACATGCCTTAACGATATGGGAGGGTTTCTGGACTCAAATTTCACTCACACACACTCTTTCTTCCATCATCATATCATCAAGTAAACCATAAACCCTATTTTTCATATGTTCTAGTAGATATGTTAATGACTCCAAATTTCATATTTGTATTTGACTCAAGATCCAACTAGTTTGCAGAGTATCAAATTTTAATTTCAAGTTGATAAACCAAATATGAAATGAATCCAAGTATCATTTGATATTGTCACAAGAGAGACAAATGTAAATAATCTTGCGACGAATTAGCTATACTATCAACGAAAAAAGTTCGTCGATAGTATAGCTAATTCATCACAATAATATTGTGTCTAATTTGAATGGTGTTACATGGTTTGCAAGGAGTATAGCGATTATATTATGGTGCAATTTAGTGTAGTCCATAAGAAAAATATCTATTCCAAACCTCAAAATGAATAGTACCATATCTTTTTCATAAGATAAATATTCTTTGCATGTTTCCTTTGTGGTGGCTCAAGCCCTCAATACACATGATTCCTCACAATGAAATGTAACAATTTGACTATTGAATGATAGTGTTATGTCACCCATGGTTAAGGAAATAACTTAAGGTTCTTAGTTCCTATTTGAATATTCTTAGAATTGAGATTCGTTACATAGTCCTAGAAAAAAGACAAAAGACTTATGTAGAGAATATTAATTTGGTCTTTGTGTGGGACATTTTATGGCATCAGTATGTTTTGTACAAAAATAATGGATCTTGGGGACTACACCATGGTCAAGGAATGAGTAAAAAGGAAAAAGGAATGATGAACAAGGAACACAGAATAAGGAACAAGGAACGAAAATTGTACTAGGACTAGACACTGACAACAGTGACTTGTAAATGGGGCCAACGTTGAAATTTTTTCAAACAATTTCTGTATGCACTGAAATTTGACATGGATAGACTATTCACATGCCTTAACGATATGGGATGGTTTCTGGACTCAAATTTCACTCACACACCCACTTTATTCCATCATAAATTCATCATGTAAACCATAAACCCTAATTTTCTTTCAAAGTACACAATTTAGTTGACACAAGTTTTAAGTTTTCGTTAGTATTTCTTCATTTTTATTTTAGGTTCTACATTAATGTATATACAATGTATATGTTTCATAGTTGTGATGAAAACACCCTCTTTTTTGTTGATTTCTTAATGAACACCATAAAAATACTAGAGGCGGGCAACAATGACATGTGAATGGGGCCAATGTTGAAATTTTTTCAAACTGTATCTGTATGCATTGAAATTTGACATGGATAGACCATTCACACACCTTAACTATATGGGAGGGTTTCTAGACTCAAATTTCACTCACACACACATTTTCTTCCATCATCATATCATCATGTAAACCATAAACCCTATTTTTCATATGTTTTAGTAGATATGTTAATGATTCCAAATTTCATATTTGTATTTGACTCAAGATCTAGCTAGCTTGCAAAGTATCAAATTTTAATTTCAAGTTGACAAAACAAATATGAAATGAATCCAAGCATCATTTGATATCGTTGCAAGAGAGACAAATGTAAATAATCTCGCAACATTAACTATACTATCGACTAAAAAAGTTCGTCGATAGTATAGCTAATTCGTTGCAAGAATATTGTGTCTAATTTGAATGGTGTTACATGGTTTGCAAGGAGTGTAGGGATTATATTATGGTGCAATGTAGTGTATTCTATAAGAATAATATCTATGCAAAACCTCAAAATGGATAGTACCATATCTTGTTCATAAGACAAATATTCTTTGTATGTTTCCTTTCTAGTGGCTCAAGCCCTCATTACACATGATGTCTGACAATGAAATGTAACAATTTGACTATTGAATGATAGTGTTATGTCCCCCATGGTTAAGGAAATAACTTAAGGTTCTTAGGTCCGATTTGAATATTCTTAGAATTGAGATTGGTTACATAGTCCTTGAAAAAAGACAAAAGACTTATGTAGTGGATATTAATTTGGTCTTTGTGTGGGAAATTTTATGCAATTAGTATGTTTTGTACAAAAATAATGGATCTTGGGGACTACACCATGGTCAAGGAATGAGGAACAAGGAACAAGGAATGAGGAACGAGGAACACATAACAAGGAACAAGTAACAAGGAATGAGGAACGAGGAACACATAACAAGGAACAAGGAACATAAATTGTACTAGGACTAGACACCGACAACAGTGACCTGTGAATGGGGCCAACGTTGAAATTTTTTCAAATAGTTTTTGTATGCCCTGAAATTTGACATGGATAGACTATTCACATGACATAATGATATGGGAGGGTTTATGGACTCAAATTTCACTCTCACACCTACTTTATTCCATCATCAATTCATCATGTAAACCATAAACCTTAATTTTCTTCCAAGGTACACAATTTGGTTGACGCAAGTTTTAAGTTTTCGTCAGCCTTTCTTCATTTTTATTTTATTTTCTACATTAATGTATATACAATGTATTTGTTTCATAGTTGTGATGAAAAATCCCTCTTTTTCGTTGATTTCTTAATCAACACCATACAAATACTAGAGGCAGGCAACAATGACATGTGAATGGGGCCAACATTGAAATGTTTTCAAATTGTATCTGTATGCATTGAAATTTGACATGGATAGACTATTCACATGCCTTAATGATATGGGAGGGTTTCTATTCTAACCATGTTGAATTTCGATGCATACAGGCACATATTGAAGAAATATCAACGTTGACCCAATTCACTGCTCACTATGCAGGGTCGGTGCATGATATTTGTGGTGGGTGAATTGAAGCTTCCGCGACATGAATGGGACTTGGTAATTCAATAATCAACCCCTCCTTAAGTATTATGTGGGGACATCAAACATCCTTAAGTATTGTGATGGGTGTTATGATATCCTTAATTATTATGCGGGTTCGGTGGAAGAAATTTGTGATGGGTGTATTGGAAGTTCCATGTCAAATTTCAATATAGTTCCGACATCGATTTAATAGAAGGGAATGACGAATAATGACAATGAGAGGTGAAAAATGATGAAAGTTGATGAAAATGTGGATGATCTCAAATATTATGTGGGGACATCATACATGCTTGAGTCTTGAAACCCTCACATATCGTCAAGGCATGTTCTTGGTCAACCATATTCCCCAAGCAATAGAGAGTGGGAGGGATTT
The DNA here is from genome assembly GCA_010110895.2 of Picea sitchensis. Taxonomy (NCBI): domain Eukaryota; kingdom Viridiplantae; phylum Streptophyta; class Pinopsida; order Pinales; family Pinaceae; genus Picea; species Picea sitchensis. The sequence goes on along the minus strand of SNQJ01S0035632.1, from coordinate 28,264 downwards.
GTACCTTTTAGTTTTCTTGGGTAGATATTGGTGGGTAGCGCATTATGTGTAATTATTTTAGTGATGGTTCGGTAGAAGAGCCATTAGAATCATACCTATGAGAACTATAAGCATATCCATATGTAGATCCAACTTACCCAGTATGAGTAGTTCCAAGACCAACACCACCATCTTTCCCAACAACGGGACCCGTGGAAGCACCTGTAGTGCCATCAGTGGAAGAACCAGTCATATAAGAAGCACTGGTTGAACTAGTACCATCAGTAGTAGCTTACCTAGTTCCAACAACAGTATACCTAGTACCGCATATAGAGGCATAGGTTTATCCAGTTGATTCTTATGCAACAGTTGATTCTTATGCAACATGCATGGACTCAAATGCCTCTAAAGGAATTCATTTTATATTAGTATATAGAATGGTAAGATTATGGAAGGAGGTAGGAGGGTAATATCTCCATGGCCTTCCAAAGGTGGTATCTTCATGGATCCCTTCAAGTATTTCTATTAGGTTTATAGGGATTTCTACTAGGTTGTTGGAGACTTTAGTTTTAAGAGGAGGACCAACAACAACGTTCTCTAAGTTCTCTCCCAAAGCTATAGTAGAACTAATCCCCAATTCAATATGAGGCATGATATCAAGGAAACAACATGTGAGGGATGAAATGTATGGGGTTCAGAATAGAGCTGAAGAAATAGAAAATCACACTAGGATAAAGGATAAGGACAAAGGATGAAGGATGTAGGAGGATGAGTCAAGGTAGGGTCTTCCTCTTCCGATTAATTAGAGCATGGTGAAAACCAAATCCAAATGAGAGTAAGACTAGGGTGGAATAAATGCTTTTATATTTCTACTTCTTTTGAATAGAATGATGCCTAATCCCAAGTGAAGGAACTATCTTGAAAGGCTCTTAAAGAGTTTCATGAGTGCTAGTTAAGGTGGAAGTAGTATCACTCCCTACAACAGATGGACCATTAGTAACCTAGTGGTTAAGGTTATAATTATCAATATTTAGAGAGGTGATTGTTGATATTATGGTAGTTGCGGGAGGTATTTACCTCCACATGAAAGCTCGACGAGAATAGAATATTCAGGGAAGAAAGAAGAAAACCTAATTGATTGGTTAATAACCCTAGAAGACAAGTCGGCTCAAGGGAATGACTTGTATTAGGTTATTAGCCTCCAAGAGAAGAATTCGACTAAAGGAAATGTTATATACTAAAGAATTAATACCTAGAATGAGAAGTCGACCCAATAAGGCTGCCATAAATACTATAAATATAGGAGGCTAGTCTTCATTCTGGCTAGTATTCTCAGAACTGCAGAAGCAACACTTGTGCGCATTGCAGTTGGCCAGTTTGTGCACAATTTTGGAGGAGAGATGTTGTTGCAGCTAGCAGATTTTGGTTTTGGCTTGGACTATATCTTGGTTATGGTTTGGACTCTCTAATCATCTCTTGTTACTCTTGCTTGGTGTGCTATCCTTAGAGAAAGGTGCACCACCCTTTGTTTGGCTATCTAGCCTAGGGTTTTCTTCCATAATGATTCTCTATCAAGGTTAAGGTGCTCGGGGGTGGTTTCGGCCTATGGTTGGGTGAAAATAATGATATTTTCTATGGTTAAACAAGCACATCCATTATATTCTAACAGGTGGATGTGATCATTTAATATGGAAGCAAACCCTAGGCTAGATAGCCAAACAAGATAGTGTACCTCTCTCCAAGGATAACGCACCAAACAAGAGTAACAAGAGCTGATTAGAGAGTCCAAACCATAACTAAGAGAGATTACAAAACCGAAATCTTCTAGTTGCAGTAGTTGCAACGAAAACTTTCCTCCAAACTTATGCACAAACTTTCCAACTACAGTGCGCACAAGTGTTGCTTCTGCAGTTCTGAGAATACTGGCCAGATTGAAGACTGGCCTCTTGTATTTATACTAATTCTGGCAGACTGCCTGGGCTGACTTCTCATTCTGGGTACTAATTATTTAGTATATAATATTTCCTTTAGTCGACTTCTTCTCTCAGAGGCTAATAACCTAATACAAGTCATTCTCTTGAGCCAACTTGTCTTCTAGGGTTATTAACTAATTGATTAGGGTTTCTTCTTGCTTCCCAGAATATTTTATTCTCGTCAGGTTTACACATGGAGGTAAATACCTCTCACAACTACCATAATATCAATAGTTACCACCCACCAACAACAATGAAGTCTCCAAGGGTTTCCTATGCATGGTTATATGGAAGAAAAAGGGCATCCTTCAACCACACAATTCAATCATCCTTGCCACTAGGTTTGGGAAAAAGGTTCCAAATTATCTTAATGTATTTCAGATAGCTCTAACTTTTCAAATGAAAGACATTCATAATAAATCAATCTTTATGCATCCTCATGTTTTCATCTCCCCTAAAGATATATAAGTAAATCAGTTGATGGTTTGTGAATGCGCCCTAGAGACACAAATCGGTCGACCTTCATGGCAACCAAAAAAAAAAGTGCGATGCTTAGAAAACATGACACTCTTTAGCCTTTTTAAGAACTCTTTTATGGCCCCTCTAAATGTTAAAAAAATTTAACCCAAGATTAGACGACTCCTTCCTTCATAATATATTTCAGTCATATAAACCTAGTTTGTACTTGAGGGAATTTCAAGTTGTTTTCTCATGATAGGGAATTCACAAGCATTGCACCTTTTTTTGTCTTCATGCACATCTACTGTATTGAAATTCCCAAAAACATGCCAGTGGGCTTTGAGGAACTCATCAACCATGCAATGCCATAAAATGGGCTCTTTTTTAACATCAATTGGTCGGTAGACTCCCTAGAGAGGACTCGTGTAAAAGGTACAAGAAAACTAAAAGGTACATATCCCTTTAGGTACATTAGGTAAAAGGTACCTATTGTATATTTTAGGGATTTGTAACTTTTAGTTTTATTGATGCCAAAGACTCCCTAGAGAGGACTCGTGTCATGGTTTTTAGGTGTTGTCGATGGTGGTTGAGCTCGAGAAGGTTTAGTTAAGGGTTTAGTCCATTGTTTCCAACTTCCCATGTTTATGCCTCTACACCGATTTTCAATGTACAAAACCTAATAATGATGCCTATATCCCTCTTAAAGGCCAAAGTTCTATTATGTTGGTTTGAGGACTTGTTCAAGGCTCTCAATGACTTGTTCACCCATCCATGGTCTTTTGTGGTGACCTGAGGACTTGTTCATGGTGCTTGATCTAGATATAATATGTTTGGGGCTTGAGTTGTTGTTTCCCTCCCTTGACCATGCAGGTTAAGGGCTTGAGTCTTGTTCCCTACCATGACCATGGTCAAGGCCCCAAGACCCATACGTAGTATGTAAAACATATAAAAGGTTATGGTATAGGTGTTGTTCATGGCACATGAGCTTGAGATGGTTCAATTATGGCTTCAGTCCTTTACTCACCCCTTAACCATTTTTAGGTGCTAAGACCCATTTCTAGAGAACAAAACCTACTCATGGAACATGTATCCTACAACTTGGAGGCCTTCAAGGAAGCCTTACAAATGAGTGATGTGTTGGTTAAGGCCTCTCTACCCGTCCTTACTACAAAAAACCTCCTAATGGTGTTCTTATCCAACTCTGATGCTAAGGAACCCCTAATGAGGGATTGTTTTGTGGTTTCTAGGTGTTATTCATGACGATTGAGCCTAAGAAGTGTCATTTAGGGACCTCATATTACACTCAAGTTCTACAAAACCCTAACAATGATGTACCCAATAACTATGCCATGTGTGTAACCGAGACATGCTCTTTTTTAGGGCCTTTGTTGTGGTTGAATCATGGCACCCATATTCATTTAGTAGGCCAAATATACCCTATGAAGGTCATGTGTCATGGTTCAAGGATGATTTCAATGACATAACTTGAGAATCTTCATGGTTTTTATTTTTGGTGCTTGAATCGAGACTCTTCATTTAGGACACAATGCGATTATTTATCTCCCTTGACATTGGTTAGACCTTAATACTAATTATTTGTTCATAGATAACCTAGTCATGGATCCCATATCCCATTTGGACATTAATGATATCCCTTGATTGATATGTGACCCAATCCTTCTCTCAGATTCTCCTTCTTATCTATTCTTGGGATGGTTTGGATGCTAAATCTCTAGCAATGGTAGCTAAATCTAGACCCTTTCCCTTCACTCCTTTCGTTTTTCCATTAGGAGAGTTGGAAACATTATAGATCATGTCAGGCCACTCACCCACAATATAGTTGTTTAAGTCACTAGGTCCATCCTTGTTAATCTCAACGACTTGTAGAAAAACTTCTTTGGATACCATGCAAGTATTTTGATCATGTGGTAGACCACACAGATTGCGCCATTGTAAAACTTCATGGTCATGGTAGACTTTACCGGTAAAATTGTTGGGTGGAGGAGGTCTCATACACCAATTTGGTGTCTGGCTTGACCCTGACCTTAAAAAATATATTATTATTATTATTATTATTATAATTAATATATTAAAAACATTAAAAAACATGCGTTTAAAAAAAAAAAAAACATTAAAAACATAAAAAAAAACAAATTTCAAACAAAATAAAAAATTAGTATTAAAAAAAACGAAACAAAAAAAAACAAATTTAAAACAAAATAACAAAAAAAAAGCAAATGCCAAGCATTAAACCCGTGCCCTAGTGCATTCAAACCACAACAAGCTCAATCCCTAATACAGTCACACCACAGAAAGTCGATCGAGAGGGAGGAGAAAACCCGCTAGGGAGGAGATAACCACTACAAGTGTTGAAACATGGGTAGACCCGGGGTTCAACGCATCAACAACACACCAACAAAACCCTAACTACTAGCCCTTTTGGCAACACCTGCGAAGCAGATGAAGTCTCACTCGAGGTAGATGTAGGGGTGGTTGCCGGACTAAGTGTCTACAACCTAGCTGGGACACAGATATGTGATTACAACACTTAATAGATTACTTAGCAGTTAACATTAATTAATATTCACTTTGCAGGGGAAAACCCTAATTACAGAACAACACAGTATTCACAAGATCTAATACATCCAAGCACTTAGCATATAGAAATAGATTAGATCTAGCATTCATTCCCATTACTAAGAACTAAGCTACTATTATATCAGGTGCATCTAACATATATCACTGCACTAAGCATAAATCACATCAATAACATAACAACTATAATGCACAAAGCAACCACAACACAAGATATATGTGGTTCACCCCAGTGTGGGGATACGTCCACCAACTCTTCTCTTCTTTATTGTCTTCTGTCAATCTTCTACAAACACATAGCCACAAGAACCCACTCTACATAGGACAAGATATCTGCACGCACCTCACCAAACCCTCCTTCCCCAAGCTAGGTTACAACACAAAGCCTCTTTACAATCGCTTGCACTTAGCTCTAAAATTTCTGATGCACATAGTATGCACAAAGCTAACTCAGTAACATAGATCCAACTACTTACATCACTTGCACTCAACACAATATAACACTTAGCACCACGTCTCCCCTACTTACATCGCCTAGCTTTCTATTTATACATTAAAAAAGGGGCCAAGGCATGGGTAAACCCATGGGCCGAAATCCCATACCTATTACATAAACCCTAAACCCAAAAATGCCCTAATAAGGGGCCAAGATCCCGTGATCTCCACTTTTCCTTTTGCTTCGCCTTTGACCAGCCTGTCGAAGTCGAAAAACTGGTCAAACGTGACCAAGGTTCTCCAAAACTTGGTCAAGGGACAACATGCCCCCAACACTCACCTGTGACTCGTCCCGAGTCACTCTGATCTGAATAACTCTGCCCCAAATACCTCGAGCTTGGATCAAGTTGCCTCGACTTGTTTCTTCACCAGAGCCTCTTACTGAGTGAAATCTTTAATAACCTTCTCTTTCATAGGTCCTTCCAAGCGTTGTTCCACTGCGGTGACCACTTGTTCTAGTTCTGCAGCTCATCCTTCAATCTCCTCAAAAAGTATGCAAGCTGCATCCTGCACTGGTTGGAGTCGCTGAGTCACTTCCATGACCTTACTCTATATGGCATGGACTTGTTTCTTAACTGTGCATTGTTCTTGGGATTGTTTCATCCTTTCGACCACTGATAGTGGCTTCAACTGCGCTTGCAATGTTGCTGCTTATTGCTTGGCCTCCTGAAGCTTTGACTCCAGTGTCCTTAGTTTAGGGTCCTCTACAAGGTGCTCGTAAGTGTGCACACTTCGACTACTGAGATGTTTACATTATAAGGCCAATTCCTTGATTCTCTAGATGCACTCTGGGCAGTTTCTTCTCTCTGGTCTCGCACTTCCCGCAAAGTGCTTGGCACTGCTTGTAACTTCAGTTCGGCTACCCTCTATTAGAGCTGCTGAATGGCTTAAACAAGCTTCCCTACTTAGCTTTCCATTGGGTCTTCTTCCATCTATTCTAATCCCATCACAGAGCAAACTTATCTAGTGATTGCTTCTTTAACTCCAATCTGCTCCGCGAGTAGCTGTTCCTTCTCCTTCTGGATCTATGCTTTATCCTCTGCAAACTTGGCTTGGATGTCGTCTTTTTCTTATTGTGTAACCCAAATTTTCTCTATGGATTCCTCTTTTTCTTGCTTTAAGGCCTCTGTGGCCTGTTATTTTTCTTCTTGAACACGACGAAGGCGAGCTTCGGTTGCATCTGCTATTCAACGTAGCTAGGCAGGTTCATCTCCCAACTTTGTTCCTTCTGATGACGGGGGCACAGTAGACACTGGACGGATGGAGTAGAGGGCTTGTTGTACCCCTTTCATCTCTGCTGCAATTCTATCATACATGGTCTCTTGTATGGCTTCACTGTGCTGTAAGATATCTTCTGAGGTATCTGACACAACGATGATGATGAGATCTATGTCATCCATCGTTAGAATAGTCTGCATCTTTAGTTTACTAGCTTTGGACTTCTTTTGTGATGTAGGTTTCTTGGGGGACGCCTTTCTTTTCTTGGAGGTCTCAACTTCATCAAGAGGATCCCTAGGCGGTGTTACTTCACCTTGTTTCTGCTTGTCTTCTTCTCCTTTGTCCTCTTCTTTGTCTACTTCATCATCACCTCCCCCTCCAGGTGACTCTGAAGCAGTCTCTTCTGAGGTTCTATTCAACTCCTGTACCTCTTCCTTTTTCTTCCTTATGCTACTCCTGTGTGCATCATACTCTTCACGAGTAACTACAAGACTTTCGATGAGATCGGGGTTGAACAGTTCTGCCTGGTCGACTGGTATAAGGAGCTCTATAGGCCATTCCTTAGTTATTTCTTCCATGTCCTCCTCAATGAGCTTATAGTAGGATTGGAGATCTTCTTTATGTTCATCTCCACGCACAATGATATAAATAAAAGGTCTATCTGCATAGAACTTCACAAATGGTCTGAACTTGTGCAGGGTGTTCGACGTCATATGAGGGAAAGACTCAATATCCCTCTTCAACTGTAGGTAGTAGTTGTGGAACACTACGTTTGATTACCATTGTTTTTCCATGTAGCTCAAATACCATAGCATGGTGAACTTCATAGCTAGGGGTTTAGATGGCTCAATCTTAGGGAAGGTCGCTCCTTCCAGCATCTTCTAGGAAATGAAGGTGATGAGGATCAGTAGCCAACTAAAATGAAATTTGTAGCCCTGATCCCGAGCTTTGTGGCAGTCTTGTTCTAACTGGTTGATGAGGTAACTCACCCAGTTCATCTGTATTCCTTCAATGCATTTTCCCGCGAGGTCAACAACGAACTTTGTAACCTGTGTGGGTATGTTCTTCCTTACTAGCTTACCAACGATCAACTGGCAGGCTAGGCACACTATACCATTCTGAATGGAGGCTGCCTTGTAGCCTCACTTCCCCTTTTCCACATTTCCATAGGTATCTTTAGTTTTCTGCGCCAGGGCATGATCTGTAACCTTCTCTGGATAAAATTCTTGTGGGTCTCATCCTTGCATGCTTAATCCAGTGATCCGATGGATCAACGCCAGATCTATGGTGATGCATCTGTCCAACCACAGATAACCACCATGAAAGAAATACAATAAGAGTTTAACTCACATGTTAACCTCCCGATGCCTTCCAAAGTGTGGTATATGCATCACGTTCAGGATAGTGGACCTCACAATGTCCATAGTTCATGGCTGGGGGATGATATTCGACTTCTTCCCCTTTATCTTGGTTAAATACTTGTGTGGGGTGAGCATGTCATAGTTCTTGCAATATCCCAAGTTGAAGTCACTAATATTCAATGACATGATTTGTCCTAACTATGGTCCTACTGCACGTATCCCCTTCGGGAGGTACACAATAATCAAGGTGTCGTTGAAGTCCCTCGGGACATTATCATGACTCACCACACCAACTAGAAGCGGGATATAGTTGGGTAGGATAGATGGGATGACCTTAGAATTCACCAAGTCATCACGATGCTTGGTTCGTTTCTTTCTCATAGCTCGGGATGGTCCAGATCCATGAGCAGTCGATGAGGATTCTTGCACTCCTCTTGTCGATGAGGCTTGGACTCTTGTGGAAATGACCTTCTCATCCATGAGGTCTATAAGAATATTTTCGACATATTTCTCTACTGCGCTGAAGTCACCCAACATGCACGCTCAAGATCAGGTATCTAAGGTTAGTGAACAAATACTCAATGTAACAAAATGGGTGGCGAGGTCTCAAATAGGCACATTGCGAAAGTAACTAGTTCTCTATGGGCTCAAATAATCAATGTTTGCAAAAGTGTTCTCGGTGCAACACTCGATGGGATAAATAGATAACTTCGTAACAAACTCCTCCAATGGGCAGGAACACCTCAATCAATGCAATTCCATCCTTTATGGCATGGTCCCAATGGTCAAATGGTGATCTTTCTGGCGATAACTGCGGTTCGAGTTGTTCTAGAGAGTCGGGCTAATGGTCGGGATGCCTCCAACGATCATATTTATTTGACGTGGTGAAGTGACAATATTTGTTGTTCTGTCATCTCGACGAAGTTCCAGTTCTGCAAACCTTCCTTCTGCGAAGTCCTCCCTGGAACTTCCTGCAATTTCTCTAACTTTTCTTTCTTCTTACTGAGCTTTCTGGCTTTCTTTTCTGCGAGTTGAGTCACTGGGTTCCTCTTTCCATTATTTTTCTTATCTCTTCTTGGCATAGTAAATTCTCACTGTGGAGGGTCTTTCATAGGGTTCAAGGGTAATACTTCTTCTCTTTCTGGGGTAGGTTCTCTACTCTCTTATACAGACAGGTGTTTCAAGTCTTCCTATGTTATTTCAACTTTGACATCCAGATCTCTGGTCCTTTGTAGCTTTGACTGGTCCTCTTGTTCTTCCAGTAAGTGCGTTATTCTCCTAGCCATGAAATCCCTTGGTTATTTCTTTTTCTGTTCTAGATCCTCTTCTTCTTGTTTCCTTCATATCTGATCTTTCTCAATCCAGGTTTTTCCTAGCAAAATAACAAATGTGGCATTGTTCTCAACAAACTTAACGATCTCAAATTCTTCTTCTGTCGAAGTTCCATGAGTACTCATAGATGTCTGGGTAAGTCTTCCACATAGGGTTATAAACTTTCCTCTAAATAATCCTATTCTTCCCAATGAAGGATCCATAACAGGCTTTCCCAAAATTTCCCAAGTTCTTTATGTCATGATATTCACCTGGGTTTACTCATCCAGAACACTGTCTATGTCGAATTCTCCTATTCTAGTTTCTATGCACTCCTTCTCATTTAGGATCTCTGATAAGTTGATATCTTTGTGATCATTCATGGTTTCTTTCATCTATAGTAATACAACCTCTGAGTCTTTCTGGGGTTCTATCATATCCTTAGTTTCTTGGCTTGTCTAATGGTTTTCTTGTCTCATATTCATCTTTTCAACTTTATGAATCATTCTAGGGCAATCCAAAACTTCATGGTCCATAGCTTTACAACAAATACTACTAGGACCTCTACCAGGGAATTCCTTAGCAATATGTCTCGATCTTCTGCAACTATAACAAAGAGTTAATCCTCTCTTTCTTTTAAATGACCCCCAACCTTTCCTGTACTGCGCACTGGGATCACAGTAACTAACCTGCAAAATCTTCTTTCTAGGATATTACATCCATTTGCTAGTCCAAACATTCTTTCTATGCATAGGAATAACATATCTTTCACTATTATTATCAGATCCACTCATATCCAATCTTCTTTCTTCTAGTTGTGCCCTAGTTTTCAGACTAGGATAAAATCTATTAGACATACCTAGATCCATTCTTTCGAAACCAAAATTTTCACTTATCTTACCTTTCTCA
>SNQJ01S0035631.1:308012-344715 GCA_010110895.2 Picea sitchensis | reverse complement strand
GGAAGAAGTTTGATCGTCTTTGAACCTGTAAAATGTTAGCACTAATTTGCAGCAAATAGTGTGAGAATATCGAAAACATAAAGTGTTTAAATTAATACTAATGCTATCAACTAAATGAAAAATAAATAAAATGTGTTTTTACCATTTGGTGATAGCGCATTTTTGACAATCCTCTTCGTGAATACCTAGTGAAGTGACTTCACAATAATTTTAGCATAAAAAGATAAAAATTATGATTCCAATGATGTTTTCAGGAAATGTGAAAATCCATTTGCAATTTTTTTTTTTTTAGAATATTTGATTTGTTTACAAAAACATTTATTGGCAGTATCGCTTGTATGCAATTGTACAGGGATCCAAATGTGCTCTTTATGGATGCTTGCACTTAAATATTTTATGAAAACCCTTGTATCATCACGATCTGAGTAGATACCACTACATGTTCGACCACATACAACACGAAGTAAAACCATAACTAAAACAAATAACAAGAACTTCTTTATCCATACATTTTTTATTTTCATAATATTTTTTCTTTGTATGGTTTTATTTATTCATCTATTTTTTATTGTTTTTCTTAATAAAACAAATGAATTTTTATTTATTTTTTATTTTTTTATGGTTACATAGTTTTTATTTTATTTTTGTTTTACATATCAAAGAAAAATGCGAAAAAAAATAAATAGAAATGATACTAACAGAAAAATGGAAAACAAAGAACCCAAAATTAAAATCATCCTTCTCCCATGAAATCAACATTATAGGCATATAATTTGCGTTCTCAAAGATTGTAAAACCAGGGGTGAATCCAACAATAACCGAGTTCCAATAGAACGCATAACTAACAGATCATTGCCAAATCATTAAATCATTGAAAACACATCATAAAGAGTGGCGTGGATGGGGTTTGACCCCATAACCTCCACCCATAAAATCGGATCTCCCAGCTGAGTTCTATTACTGTGATATGAATTGCATTCAAAAAAATTTATTATTGTTTTTGTTGTAGGCTGTTACAGGGGTGTATTTGCAGGGTGTAATAGCAAACGCCAAATGCAAGTTTCTCACAAACGGAGAATTGGGTTGAGCTAAAATTTTTCATTTAGGTTCCTATGGTCCAAATTCTTCTACACGTCGAAAATCAGAAATATTCACATCACGGATTTTTAGAAAACTAAAAAATGGTTGAAGGTGACAATATTGATTTTCTCAAAAAACGTGTACTAAGTTGTCCTGAAACTTACTGAGTTTTTTTATCATAACATAATGCACTTCTTGTCCAAAAATCATAAGAACCCAGATCCCCATTTGTGAGATATCTTCAATTCAACTTATCCATTTTGTTTTTTGTTTTTATATTTTTTTTTGTTTTATCTGTATATTTTGTTTTAAATAAAACTGTAAATTTTATTAGCATTTGAGACAAATCAAATTGAATAAAATTCTTTTGGAAAATGGAGACAAATTAATTTTGAAAATTGAAGACAAAAATTGATTTAAACATTTTTTTTCTTTAGATCTTCAATAGTACCAAAACATTCCTCAAAACATGTCATAGCCATTCCTTTGATTTCTACTTTCTGATTTTCCAGATCGTAACAAGGTGAAATAAAAGAGCATACTTATTCGAAACAAATAAAAAACTTGAAAATGAAATCCTACCTACTCTATGCTAATTAGATTTAACAATTAGTTATGTGTAATTAAACTTCCACTGAAGCCATTCACATAACAATAGTAAGAATATGTTATCTTTCAATTTCACAAATGAAAATCAAAAATATATATGAACATGCGAAATTAGCTGTTGAAACTGTGAATTAGAGAAATAAAAATAAAAACTAAATGTATCTAACCTAGTACTCGCTTGAAACCATCATTCGATCAGGCTTTCATAGGCACGTTGTTCCTCACTCAGATCATGTTGTAACTCCTCTTCATCTTCCTTGATATCCTTTTCGATCAATTGTTCGTAATCGGATGTATACGAGTCTTTAGATGTTGGATCTTCAATTGTTTATGGAGGAGTATTTGAATATTTGATCCTTGTCAATATCTCTTCTTCCATGCAAGAGGAAAACTCGATATCTTCCAGGATATGAGTGAGCAGTTCCAAGCTAACATTCATTGTTAAACCATGTTAAAAAGGATTCTTACAGCACCCAAAAGTGAAATCTAAATGAAAAAAACTTAAATAAAAGCACTCTTACTGAAATAGAAAACAATTACTCTTCACGGTTGCGAAAATTAAATTCTATTGATAGTTGGTAGGGATAGTGAGGAGTCTCCTCTCACAATCTTTTATGACCCTTAGAACCAACACGTGTAGATCACACTTGCAGAAATTAAACAATCTTGCATAAATTGAAATTTGCAGAAATTGAAAGTACTTTTACCTAGTTGGTAGGGAGAACATGAGGAGTCTCCTCTCATGATATTTTGTGACCCCTTACTAACAATTCTATATCACACTTGCATGAATTAAACACTCTTGCATAAATTGAAATTTGCAGAAATTGAAACTACTCTTGCAGAAATTGAAATTTGCAAAAATTGAAACTACTTTTATCTAGTTGGTAGGGAGAACATGAGGAGTCTCCTCTCACGAGATTCTATGACCCCTTACCAACACGTCTAGGTCACACTTGCATGAATTAAAATGAAAAAGAAACTAATACCTCAATCCATCGTGCTTCCCCAACAATGACGCCAAAATGTTGGGCTCTAACTATGTCCTAAAAACAACCTCAATGCACCAGCTGAAGGTAGGCACTGGCACAAGAATTTTACTTGTTGCCTATGTAGGATCTAACATTTCATTCTCAATACCCATAATTCAGAGATGAAACACCTGTAAAGGAACAACAATCGTAAAGGGAACGACAATCATTACATTGGGCTGAACTAATGTGGAATTAATTGCATTGTAATATTTTCCCAACTATTTAATTTGTCAACTCCGGGTTCATAAAATGACGAAGAACATGCAAAGTATATGCAATATTGAAATGGAACTAATCTAATCTAATTTTTAAGATCCGAATGAAATTGAACATTAATCTAATCCAGGAAATTGAAACACACGATTGAAATTGAATCATTAATCTAATGCAAGAAATTGAAACACACGACTGAAATGAAATTGCGTAAATGAAATTAATCTAAGATTGGAGAACTACATGAAGGAAGAGCATATACAACATGTGAAGAGTTGAATGACACAACAACATATGATATCACACACCAATGAAGTAATCTTATATTACAATAATCAAATCAATCCTCATAAAAGAATAATGAACACATGGAAACCAAAACTATGAATCAAAGCTAAGAACCCCTTTCTCTTTCAAATATTAAGGACTACTACTAAATGACTATCAAATTATTACTCATTGACTACTACTAAATGATTACTACCCCCTCATGAAGAGAGAGAACTCTCTTTTATACATGAAATCCTTGAAGATAATATAACCATCTCATAATTACAAATCCATTATTCTCTCAAATATTTTCCATTATTACAAAATATAATCCCTTCAAATCCTCACACATATATCTTATATCTCTTCGATAAGATACTCCAACCAAATCTCCATTATCTTCTCCTTGGAATGGGCTTATCTCCTCAAATCTTGAAATGGTGGAGGAAGTATTCGAGAAGTCCTTTTGAATCAATCCTTCTCATATTCCTACACATTACAAAGCTCACACATTTTTGAGATATATATGAAAACATGTCAATTTTCTAACATTTAATCACAAATTCTCTTTTAATACTAAAATGAATAAAGTGTAAAATAATAAGGTGAAACCCAAATGTATTTATGAAAATGATGTCCTGAAAGGTAAATGGGGTCATGAAATATGGAGAATGATGAAGGGAAAGGTGGATGAAAATAAGACATTTATAAGCACCAACAACTTTGAATCATCATCTTAGTTCAACTTGCAATTGGTTTGCATAGGAGTGGTAACTAGTTTGCAATATTCCATTCCGAATCTCTTTAGCATTTCTATGATATACATAGTTTCAGAAATAAAAATTCCTTGGTTTCTTTGACATATCTGAAGACCCAAAAAAAAGGATAGTTCTCCAGGTAATGAAATTTCAAATTCATTTTGCATATCCTTTGCAAATTTATGGATTAACCTGTCATCATTACTTCCAAAAATAATATCATCAACATAAACTTCAATTAATAAAATACTATCTTGAGTTACCTTGATGTAGAGGTTGTTGTATGTACTTCCTTTTCCAAACCCTTCCTATTGTGGATATTTATCTAGTCTAGAGTACCATGCTCTAAGATCTTGTTTTAGACCATACAAGGCCTTCTTCAATTTGCACTTGTAATCTGCAATCTCTGACAACTGAAATCCTTCTAGTTGTTTGATGTAGACTTCTTCTTAAAGTTCCCCATTAAAAAAAAGTTTATTTCACGCCCATCTGATACACTTTGATATTATTGAAGCATGCATAAGCTAAGAGAAATCAGATTACTTCCATTCTAGAAACTGGGGAAAATATCTCTTCAAAGTCGATTCTTTCAACCTCTGTGTATCCTTTACATACCAATCTAGCTTTGTTCCTTGTAACATGTCCATGTTCATTCAATTTATTTCTGAAAACCAACTTTGTTCCAATCACATTCTTATTAATTGGTCTTGGAACCAATTCCCAAGTGTCATTCTTCTCTATTTGATCCAATTCTTCATCCATGGCCTTATTCCAGAATTCATCCTTGTTGGCCTCTCCAAAATTGTTTGCTTCAATCATAGATAAGTGTGCTAGGTGCATTTATTCTGGTGAACATATTCTTCTTCTAGTCTCAACTCCTGCATCCTTGTTTCCGATAATCTGATATGAGGGATGATTATTTTGTACTCGTTTTCTAGGTGTCTTTGGAGGCATTTGCTAAACTTGATCTTCTAATTATGTCTGATCTTCTTCATATTTCTCTTCTACTTCTTCATATTTTGATTCTTCTTCGTAAAGTTGTTCCACTAATTCCTTTTCTTTTTCCTTTGATTCTCATCCACCTGTTTCATGAATTGTTACATTGATGCTTTCCACAACTTTGTTCAATCTCATATTGTAACAATTGTATGCTTTCCTTGTACTTGAGTAACCAATAAGTAATCCGTTGTCCATACGAGAGACAAACTTTCTCATTCTTCCATCTTCTCTTTTGATGTAGCATTTGCTTCCAAATACTCTGAAGTGCTTCACATTTGTTGCTCTTCCTTTCCATAGCTCATAAGGAGTTTTTTCATTGTTGTTTATGAGAATTACTATGTTTTGAATGTGAAATTTTGTATGCACTACATGTGTCCAAAAAATATCTGTCAATTTGGAATCCATTATCATTGTTCAAGCCATTTCCTTTGTAATTAACATCCATAATGTTCCTTTTTCTCTGAACCACACTTTGAACCAATCTATGAATCCATGCTCTCGTCTACTTTCATATATCTGTCCAAACATGCTAAGTGTTCTTACAAATCCATATATATCCATAGTGTCCAAGACTCTACTACACAATTCTCCATAATACTGACCCATTTACTACTATACTATCATGAATTCTTCACTACTACAACTGATTAATCTATCAAACTGTACTTTTTCTAACTAACTGCTCTAGATTTGTCTAGTCAACATTTGCAAGATGCTTGAAGGATGGTTCTTTGGTCTTTGAAATATATTGCATATATTCCTGTTGTCTAATACTCATGTTACCTGGGAGTCTCTAAGCCGGATGGCTCAAAACAATTCCTTCTCTGATGTGTATTCATCATCATCTTCATTGGTAGATTCATCATCTCTCTGAGCTCTAACTTCTTTCTTTCTATCTGTGGATTCATCTTTCACTACAATGCCTGAAAGTAAAATCTCTTGAACCTGTTCCTTATTTTCCTGTCATTCTTTTCTTTTAGTTGAACCTATCTATATCTGAGATCTTTCTTTTTCTCTGTAGAATTTTCTTCATCTCGTTTTATTGCAAATCTTGCAATCTCTCAGACTTGGTCTTTGTTGACCTGTTCTTCGTGTTTTCTTATCCATACTTTCTTATATCTGATATCAGTTTTCTCTTTCATGAAAGTATCGATCATGCTTCTAAAATCACTAGCTATGTGTCCATAGTTATGACATTTGTAACATTCAATGTTATGTGGGGCCACATAGGCATTTCTTGCCTAAACATTTTGTTTATAATCCCTGCAATCTGCAACCTTATGTCCAAAATTGGTACAATAAAAATAATGACCATAAAATAAATTTGCATAACTGGCAGTGAAGGATCTTCTTTAAGGTGCATTCCTTCTAAATTTCTTCCTTGACTGGTCACGATCATGATTGAATATTATTTGTGGATTGAAGATGGATGGTCTTATTCAATATGTATCTTCAATATTTTTCTTAGATTTTGGTTGACCATGATTCATTCCTTTGATTACTTCTTCATAACTCTTTTGATTTTCTTCATTCTTCTTTTCTAGCAACCTAGAGTGCTTCTCCTCATTCTCTATGATTGATGTGGATGTTTTTGTCTCTTCAATTTTCTTGTTGAGATTGACAATTTTACTTCTCAATGTGACAACTTCTTCTTCTTTCTTTATTATTTGAGACTTCATGACTTCTTATGTTCTTTTCGCTTCTTCAAGATGGATTTTTAATGTTATTATTTCTTCTTCAAGTCCTTTCTCTTCTTGACAAAAATATTCCTCAAGATGGTTTGGATCGTTAGTTCTTTCCTTAAGATGATCTGTCAATATCTTCTCTCTCATTTATGCTTATTCCTTTTGTGCTTTTGTGTTGGCTTCCAAATACTACTTTTGATATTCAAGATTTTCTTCGATCTTTCTGGATTCTTCTAGCCGAGTTCTTAAGTTCTCGATGACCTATTGGGCTTCTTCAAAAATGTGAACACTTTTCTTTTGTTTCGTCAATTCTTTATTGAGTGACTTGTTTTCTTCTCTTTATTTTCTGAGTTCATCTAAAGCACTAATCAATTCTGATTCATAATCATCTTATTTTTCAATTAGTTTTTCTGTCTCACTTCCTTCATGGAATTCTATTTCAAGATGTCTGTGTTTTTCACAATTAAAGAAAAATAACATACCTCTGTGGATTATGTACTCTTCATCTTTTGAATTTGTTTGACATGGTGAACATATTTCTTCTTGATATGTACCTTCATCTTCTTTCGCATTTTATGAATTTGTGATGGCTGAAGAATATATGTCATGTAACTTATCCCAAAGTTCTTTGGCTAATGAACATTTACCAACCTTCTCTCTTACTGAATTAGGTAATCCTTACCAGATGAAATCCATTGGTATTTTGTTATTCTTCTTCAATTCCTTCTTGGTTGCAGTCTTTTCCCTTTTTGACCTATCATATCCTGTAACAACTGGTAGCCAAATATCACGTCCATGTGCCTTTAAAAATATTTTTGTTCATTTTCTCCATATCTCATACTTTAACCCATTCTGAACATTCAACAATGGTACTCCATTCTAAAAATAATTCATGATCTCCTTCCAGTGGTTAAAATGATTTCTGAAGGAACCTGCTCTGATACCAATTGTTGGAATACTGAGAGGGGGGGTGAATTAGTAATAGAGAAATAATATCCTTTTTAACCATAAAATTCAAGTGTTATATCAATGTATCATTATCATCCAATAGTTGCAGAGTAAAAAAACAATGAACAAATGAGCATTCATACACATACATAGTACACCAATGTTTCTACATGGAAACCCAAATCGAGAGAAAAGAACATAATGTTTTTTTCTTATATGTCTTTAAGAATTACATTCATTGGAAGCACCAAATTCCTTTGTTTTCCAGCTGCAACTGGAAGGAGGCTCCAACCTTGTAGTTTCGCAGGCTACAACCTAAGGGAAGATCGACCTCCCTAATTCCCCGAATGAAACCAGAAGGAGGCTACAACCCCCTATGTTCTTCGGGTACAACCAAAAGGTGGATACAATGATTTGTACTTGCCTCATCCAACCACCCGGTCGTAGAAGTAGAAAGATGGAACCACTGTCACACTATGACTATGAGATATACTATTGTAAATTTGTACCAATAACCCTACACCAAACAACTTGTAACAACTTGTACAAAACAACATGTAATCAACCTGTACCATAAGCAAGTGCCTCAACCATGCACCAACACCTAACTCAACCTATACAATCAACGAGTGCATCAACCATGCACCAAATATGTACCAATCATGCATCAAATACATGTAAACTATGAATCATCAATATGTACCAATTGCATCAACTATAGACCTAATGTATGTGCCAACTCATCAACTACTTGTCTCAACCATGTACCCAACATGTACCTCAACCAAAATCCCTCTTCAATTTCATTGTCCAAATATGATTTATAACTATGTAATAGACCTGGTTTATATGATCACATACCTGGAAACCTTCCTTAACTTTAACAAAAAGAGACTAACATTTTCATTAAACTTTATTTTAGTCTCACATTACTAATTTTGTATTAGTCAACAAACCTAACTTGAAATAATCATAACTATGTACCTGTAATGAATAAACATCTAAAAATAGTACACAATGTTCTTCAATGTCTTTTATACAATGTCCCCAGGTTTCACTACTTATAACCTCTCAAAAAATGAGTTATAGAAAAAATGGCATACCTTGTTGAATTTTGGCTTATTCTAGAGAGAGAACTTGTAGAGAGTTCCACGAACGGAATATTTTTTGTATAGACATCAAAATGGTACCCATAATACAAAATACTTTACTATAGCCAATGCATTTGGTCTTACTAAATTTGCATCTGTTATGAAGAAGTTATGTTGTTTTCACATGAAACCATTGTTTTAGACTACTTTCAAGACTAGCCAAAAACCCTATTTTCCATGGAGTGTAACTCAAAAAATACAACAACCCATAAGATGAAATGTTTATCACAGATACTTGGATATGTTTCCTCAATGACCTCCAGATTTCTCACTTTGAATCATTCTAGGAAAAAAATGTTATTGCAAAAATGGTAATATGACTTGTAAATAACATACCTTAGAAAGCATCATCAAAAGAATTTATCCTCCCTTGAATTTCATCCTTTTTTACTTCACCTTCCCTATGAAAGTCTCTTTAGATATCCTTTGGTTACCTCAGTCACTTGTATATATTCAATATTCTCAAGTGTCATTAAAATGAGAGACCTTGCCTCTTGTTTATACTTTTATGTAGCTTCCTTATGGGGTTACCTTCTAACCATCTTGAACCGCTTTCGTTATTTTAGGGCTAACCCACTTGTAACCACTTGTCCACTTAGTAATTTATCCATTAACTTTATTATTCAAATAAAAAAATTTGTATCCACTTTGACTTATAGTAAACTCATCACTTCACTTTATTATTTAAATAATTTCTTCTTTTCAACCACTTTGACTACTTTGAGATTTTGGGGCTTCTAGATGACTCATGAGGGTTCTCCAACTTCACATGGCCATAAATCTCTAATTGTGAGGAGTTATGTGACGTTACACATACCAATGGAAATGGATTGACATGTAAGATCTATATAAAATAGTCTTACCTTCAAATATATTAAAAATCATACCATTATACATAAAAAAAAACTTGGGTTCATTACCCAAACCTTTGTGCTACTGAAATTTTCTACCAGACTCTCTTCAAGGGTTGACATCAATGAAAACCAACCCAAATAATTAACATAAATCAACGGATAATAATATAAATCCACATAAACATAGTATACTATAATATACGTGGAAACATAAATGGGATAAAGCCAGATAATTTTTTTCTTATATATAAAAAGAATACATTCATTGGAAGCACCCACTTCTGAATTATCTAGCTGCAGCTGGAATGAGGCTGCGACCCCTTATTTACAGGATCCAACCTGAAGGAAGCTAAAAATACATAAATTCTCTGGCTCCAACAAGAAGGAGTTTACAACCCCTCGATTCTTAGGCTCTAACCTGAAGGAATCTCCAACTCCCTATGTTCTCCAACACCAACTAGAAGGAGGATACAACCCCCTTTCCTTTACCCATCCTTCCACCCTGAAATATAAGTGTAGACCAATTATCACTACCATAATCATTTCCACTATCACTACCACTGTCACTTCCACTATCATTTCCATTGTCACTACCACTATCACTATTATTGTCATGACTATTTTCATATCAATCTTTAACCTGTATCCACCTATTGTTATAGCAAGATTTGCCTCACCAATGCTATCTTGTACAGAGGGGATTTTTCCATTTCCCTATGCAGACTTATCATCCCTTTTTGATGAATTTAGAGCTAAAAATATACATTTTTCCACATATACGCTCCCTATCAGTTATACAAGATGTGTATATGCTTGTTGATCCACTAGAGCTCGTGTATATCGGGATTTGTTCCAGAAAATACAAAATGAGGTCGCGTTTCCATGTCACGACATAATAACTCTAATCCTTGGCCTTCCATATACTGGAAACGTTCTGACTCAACCCTTTAGTTGCATTCTGAAGGATATAAGATAAAAATTTAGAGCTATGGAAAAGAGGATAAAGCATTCAAATTTGAGAGCAAAGTTACTCTGGAGAAATTAATTCATATTGAGTCTGCATCCCTTTTTCCCTCAAGTCTAAACACAGTGTTCAACCCCCAAGATCTTTCCCTATTTTTGAGAGGACCTCATTGCCTCTTTCCTATGAACTTGCCTTTGGTGGAGGATTGAAGTGGTGGAGACCCAGTTGGAAGGAACTTGGTTTCTTGGTTTCGAACTGTGCCGACATGGAAGTCTGTAATATTGTCACTTATGTTGATCAAATATTAATATAAATAATCCTTTCCCATCCTATTGGTATCTTGCAAATATATGATTATTATCCATGGGTGTGTTTGTAATGTTTATTAATAGATTATGCTATATGATTTGATAAATCGTTTTATATCATCACTATGTACTTTCTCTGCTTGTTTTTGGAGAACTTATTGCAGGTATAAAGCTTTGGGTCAAAGTGATCAACAGTGGAACATCATCAAACGTTGGATCGAGGTAGGCCTCTTTCTTATATTTCACATTGGTTTATATAGCATATGTTGGAATTGAGTTGATTTCTGGAGTCATACATGTCTGTTGTGGTTTACCCTTGGCCATAGAGAGTTTTTCCCTTGTAACAAAAATGGCGACTCCACTGGGGAGAGATCTTCTTTCTAAGGGTTGAATTACTTTTTCTTCTTAAATTTCTCTTTTTCCTTTACATTTCTTGTCATGTCACTGCTTGACAGATTCTGTTCACTCTGGGTCTAAGTTTTTAGCCTTTTACCCCTGCCTGGCATTGTTTTAAAGCATATACGCCATTTTTCCTTGACAATCATGTATACATGCTTGATGTATCAATGCAAGGAGCATATATACGCTATGTTTTCCTGAACAGTCACATATAACACTTCCCCTTGCTTGTTTTCTTGGTTTAGTGATTGTTCGGTGGGATTTGAATATTATTGAGCCTTCATAGGTCTCTATAGTGCCTATTGAGATTATATGGGATGAAAAGAAACCTGTTTGGAGTTGAATTTTTGGGTGGAGTCTTTCTCTTTGTTTTCCATTTTTTATTTTTCCTTCTTATCTAGGTTGCTTGCTTCGTTGCTTGGTATTCTTCTCAAGTTATTACTTTTATACACTATAGAATTTCTATATTAGGTTTCTCATCAGTCCATGCATTTTCTTTTTAGTATATTAAAAATACAAAAAAAATAGGCATTTTGCATTGGTTGGAATTTTCGTCTTGGAATCTTTATCATTAGCTTAGCACATTTAGTGAAAGATTGCATTTTAATTCTAAATTGAAGAGTTGAAATTGAAGACTGCACTATTCTTATTAGCATATCATTCATTGAAAAGTTAAATATAGACTTCGCATTATATCTGTATCTATTTTCTTGTAGAGTCATAACACCATGAGTTTCACTTCCATGCCTTTTTGAGTAACCATGAACAATAAAATTTATGCTTTAAAATAAAATTGATTAGTCACGATTTTATTTTTAGGGTCCAGAAACTAGCCTAGGATTTAGTGTCTTGGAATAGGATCTTGTGAGTAAACTTATCCAAGGAAATTAAATCAACATATGTATCTGAGACAGGATTTGAGAATTCCATTGTATAATTGGTAATATCAGGAGGCTCTTCTCACACCGAAATTAATCACAAGGTCACGCTAAGTTAGTTGAAGGGATAACCCCTGGATACTCACGTAGCGTCATAGATATTTTTGAGGATTTATTCGTATTTGGGGAACTTGCGAGTACACATACCTCTGTGAGAGGCGGTGTTTCAAGGTTTTGGGCTTCACTACCCTTCCCATACAATGATCTGGACTTACGACTACTCGCCTGTGCATAGGTTATACAGTGGTTTATTAGTTGCTTGACTTAGGTATCTCATAGGTTACTTGCATGGGTTATTCTGCTTGTTTCCTGAGTCAGATAGGGGTCAGAAAACACACATCCTTTATGGAGGATTACCTCTTCAGTGGGATATGACCGACTGGTTGTTAATCCTACAAGGGCCCTTATAACTAATTCTATTACCTCCAAACTTTAGCGGGGAGTCTCAGGTCCCTCTTGGCTGAGACATACCTTATCTAGTGAGAGAGGCCACTCAACCTCTTTAGCCCATTTGCATGCATATTTGTCATTTGACTCTTTGGTATGCTCTTTGACTACTAGTCGACCTTAGGCATCTATTTTGGGTTTCATCATTATGGAAAGTGGAGTTTCTTTTTCTCCCTCATTCACTGCTAGCCACCCCATGATGCCTGCTAATTTCATGGGGACGAACCCTTCCATTTTTTACAATGGTATGCAGAACTACAATGCTCAGTCCACACCTTGGGTCTCTATCCATTTATCAGTTGATATGCCTTCCCCCATGCAACCCTCTCCTTGGCGCACATATATGAATCCTACCATTGGACCCAGGTGCACCATGGCTCCAATGCCTACTACTTTGTCTGATATGAGTCATGTCCCCATGGGAGGTTGGAACCTTCCCCCCTATGGATCCAATACTAGCTATTCTCTTTCAGGAGATAGTACCCAGATGGGTTCCTATCCCACTTATTAAACCCCACCCATGTATCTTTCATCCACCATGTTAGTTCCTTTGAACACGTTTTCCATGACAACTCCTCAATTACCACCAGGTATTTCATATGGAGACAATCAATTTTATGGTCTGGGTTACCCTCTTTATGGGACCCCTTTACAAGGGGGCAACATATATCCTCACTCGAACAATCCATATACTACCTTGGTCTCTTCACATACCTCAATGACTATGCCCATCCAAACCTCTTCGAACCATGTTGGCGTGAACCGACACCTTTCTAGGCTAGGGCAAGAGGTACACCAAGATCTTGCCTGGCTTGAAATTTTTCAGAATCAATATTTCGCCAGATCATGGAATCAAATGCCACCATCTATCACCAGCCCAGTCACTGTTAGTCATAATGGTGCTCCATCGCCAACCTTTGCCAGTCATGTTGGATATGGGTCGACCTCTTCTACAAACTATGTCGACAACTTGCCCCCAACCTCTACCAATTATGTTGGGGGCACCATTCATTTTTCCTTGAATCATAACCATGTCACGTCTCCCGCCTCTATTCATCATACAGGATACAACTCTCTTTCCCCTGCTAGTTACATAGAGAAGCCTATATGTCCCAGACGTAAACCAAAATTCATTTGCAGGACTTGCGAAGAAAGTGACCTTACGCGTTTGTGCCTGGTTACTGTCGGGATACCAGAAGCATGGGGCTCACCCAAAAGCCTTTCATATTCTGAAGCCTTTGTGATTTTTCCTCACACCACTTATCTCTTGATCATATCGGTGGTTCCACCGACGCCATATTCTCCTAACCTCACCCCCTTTGTTAAAGGTGAAGTTTATTTTTCCCTTGTTACTATGCATCCTCTTCAGCCTATAATTGAAGAGGTGGCCACACCATTGCAATATCTAGTCAACCCTACTCTACTTGAAGAGAATAATACACCTTTCATTCATGTCATCAACATTCCAAATCCTCCCCCTTCTGAACAAGAGAGATTTATTCTTCCCCCGAATGCTCTCCCTCCAAGTCCCGACGAGGCCCCCTTTGATTGGGGCAACTTGATGGAGCATCCAATAACCCCTGCCTATGTATTTTCCACTAAGATACATTATTCAAACCATAAGAGAGATTATGTACTATGTTAGCACTTTCTCATCCTCTATGGAGAGCATTGGGTTTTCGAAAGCTTTTTTTAGCTATCCGTAAGGTCCTAACTTTCGACAAAAGGCCAGGACAGGAGCCTTGGTCGCCCCCTTTACATGTTGATTAGACTCCCGAAAAATGAGTCTCAGTTAAGCTCTTTTTCGACTCTTCTAAAAACTGAAAATATCATCGAGTTATTTTTCCATTTCATGCTCGTTAAAGTTGGATTTGAAAGGTCATGAGTCTTAATTAAGCTCTTTTTCGACTTGCTATCAAAAATAGAAAAGATTGCCGAGTGAACTTGTCTTTTTCACACTCGTAAATTGGATTTGAAAAGACTTCTATTTGGCACAAGTTTACCCCTTTTTCACACCAAGTGGACTCAAATATATAAAAAAGGACATTTATTTGGCATTAAGTTGTGATTTCATCTCATGCCCTCGCTTGCAGCATTGAGCCTTTATCCAGTTCTTGATTTGCATTATAAACTTTTGCCTAAGCAGTTTTCATCCTCAACCAAGCATATCCTTGTTTATATCGTTCATAATTTAACACCATATACCCTTGAGGGAACATCACCCTGAGTGTTCATCTCCCACATGCATTCCCTTGCATTAAGCACAGGTACATTCCACAGTTGGAACTAGTTTTGTTTACTTGCGACACTCGTTCCCTCCTCTATATCATAGCATTCATTTGTTATGAAAAAATAGAAAAAGACAGGTGGGAAGGGAGTACTATATTTTAATTGGAGGCAGTCATGTCACCTTTGAATAAAGAACAAAGTTATTGAGTCCTTGTGTCATCATAATTTTGGGTTTAGCATGGCCTTAGGAAGTTAATCTTGCTACAACATTTTCTCTACCAACTCGTTACTCTTCCAGTATCTATATAGAACGTTATTTATGCCTCCTTCATATAATTGTCACATCATTGAGTCTATGTTGTTAGAGTCCACCATACGTCTCATGCTCTTTTTCAAAGGAAGTCTATCAACCTATGTCGGCCACTCCTCAGAAACCTTGACTTTGCATGTCATCCATACCCTCAGTTTGTCTCAGAATCACATGATAATTTGGTCTTATCATGCACTGTGGCCCTACTTTCATCATTGGTAGGTCACCTGGAACCCAACAATCGACATTCCATCATTGGTCATTAACTGGGTGGTTTCCCTTGTGCTCGACAAAAAGAAATCTATTCACATTTTGGGATTCGTGCAGTGTCTTGGATGTCATTAGCCTTACTGGTGGTTTCCTCGCCTTTGTCAGCAGTTTTTCATCATTGGTCGCTATTCAAAGGGTCTTTTTCATGTACCTTTTGCATTTTTCACATGCAAAAGGCACATAGGTTCATTGGTTCATGAACATATTCTTCGTCCGATCTCCACCAAATCATGAAGCTTCTTCTTTGTTCCTCATGTTGACTGATGAGAGATGCCTCAATTCTCTCCTTTCAACGGGTCTCTTTCCATCGACTTCAGCTCATTTATTATGGATACGGGACCTAGATTTTTATGAGTTCCTTGAGGCTTGCAGTCATTAGTGGCAGGATCTCTCGCCATTGACAGATGAGAATACATCAATGTCTCCTTATCAATGGATATATCAAGTATTCGACATTGAATCCTTTATGCACATTTGTGGATATGTACTCGGTGCATTGATACCGACTTTCATTATTGGTAGTATGTCTTGCATTTGTTAACGATATACCTCAATGACCAGTAATCAAACGATGTCTTGTCGTGTTCGACCGCAACTCCTTTATTCACATGATGTAGACTTGCACCTTTGGAGGTTGGTGTAGAAGACTTGAAGACATCACTATGTGGCCACAAATTTCTTGAGTTGTTGCTTCCCCTTCATTGGACCAGTACCTATTTGACTTTAGTGATCATGGGAGATCAAATTGTACTCCGTGGTATACAGATATCTTCAGATTGATTTTGAGACTGGCTTCACTGGGCCTTGTTCGTGACTATGACAGTTGTTGGCATGTAACCACATTTGTATTTTCCTATTCATGGACATGAACACTTGTTTGGTATATTTTCCACATGGATCTGCATTTTATTCTTGGCATCCATGTATGCAAAGTTAGTACATAATGTAATGAGTAATTGAGTTCATCCAGTTGGTTCTCTACCACTCCACTTCTGGGTTATTCATAATGTATTTAGACCATCGCAGATACTCCTCTTATCTCACACATTAGGGGGCATCTGTTATAGAAATGTTTTCCTCACCATTCTATCTTTCACAAAGGGACTTTTTCCAGTTCCCTATGAGGACTTATCATCCCTTTTTGATGAATCTAGAGCTAAAAATATACATTTTTCCACATATATGCTCTCTATCAGTTATACAAGATGCGTATACACTTTATTCTCCACTACAACTTGCGTATATTGAGATTTGTGCCAGAAAATAAAAAATGAGGCCAGGTTTCCATGTCACAATAGAAGATCTATGATCCTTGTCCTTCCATATAATAGAAACATTCTGAATCAGCCGTTCAGTTGCCTTCTGAATGCTATAAGAGAACAATTTCGATCTATGGAAAAGAGGAGATAGAATTCAACTTTGAGAGCAAAGTTACTCTGGAGAAATTACTTTATATTGAGTCAGCATCCCTTTGTCTCTCAAGTCTGAACATAGTGTTCAACCCCCAAGATATTTCCCTATTGTTGAGAGGACCTCATTGCCTCTTTCCTATGAGCTTGCCTTTGGTGGAGGATTGAAATGGTGGAGACCGAGTTGGAAGGAACTTGATTTCTTAGTTTCGAACCGTGCCAACATGGAATTCTGTAATGTTGTCACTTCTGCTGATCAATTATTAACAGAAATACTCCTTTCATGTCCTATTGGTATCTTGAAAATATATGATTATTATCCATGGGTGTGCTTGTAATGTTTATTAATGGATTATGATATCTGATGTGCTAACACCTTTTATATCATCACTATGTACTTGCTATGCTTGTTTGTTGAGAACTTCTTGCAGGTATAAATCTTTGGGTCAAAGTGCTCAACGATGGAACATCATCAAACGTTGGATCGAGGTAGGCCTCTTTCTTATATTGCGCATTGGTTTATATAGCATATGTTGGAATTGAGTTGATTTCTGCAGTCATACCTGTCTTTTGTGGTTTACCCTTGGCCATAGAGATTTTTACCCTTGTAACACCTATCACTATATCCAACCTATCACATCAAACTATCATTGTATCCACCCTCTCACTGTTATTATACCATCAACTTGTAACTATACCAACACCTGAACCATGTCATACATCAACTATGTACCAACATGTGCATCAATGTATAAACCACACCATTATCAAATCATGTACCATGTACTAGAACATCAATCACATATAAAACTAGTATGATATACCATAGCATCAATCATGTATAGACTTGTATCATATCATCAATGAAAAATGTCATAGAACCAAATCATGTGCCCCATGCATATGTCCCCATAAACCAACTGTATACCTCAACCATACATCCACATCTCAAAGTTGAACCATAACAGTAATATCATAACAAATACAAGAGTATACCTCTATCAACCATGCATCTAAGATGTTCCTCAAACAGACACACCTCAAGCATGTATTATACCATAACCAAATACAGCAAGAAAATAAGCATACCAATACATTTGTAGCTGACCTGATATATAGTAGATCTGACATGTAGGATTACTTCTAATTTCAGGGACCTCGTACTAGAATCACCCAATATTTCATGAGATTTTCACAGATCCACAACTTCATCTTATACTACCCGCATATATCCTCAGATTTATCCAATGAAACCCACGTACTTCTTCACTCTTTTGACCTGTAACCCATGAATACCTCAAAAAATAGGGTTAATCACTTTTACTACAACTCTGATACTCCCACCTTCCATCTTCCTTTGTAGCTTCAGACTTGGCACCTCAGACTCAACCTTAGATTTCGCCAATAGATCAAAATTTCTTCGCAAGATAGATAATCAATAGATATGTGTGTGTATTGGACATATGAGAGACTCCTTCTGGGGTAGTTATACTTTTTCTAGGTGACCTTTTTCCTTAAACTTAGGGGCTTCTTAACTTTCTTGTTACAACAACTTTACCCTTTCATTAAGATTTGTAACCAACTATGGGATTCTTGACCATTCCTCAGGGATTATAACTTCACAAGGCTATAACTCCTCAACTCTGACAAACTACGTGGCATACCACATAGGTGTAAAAATGGATTGACAAGGACTATCCATCCATGAGTGAGTTATCTACATTTACACTTTCCTTCATTATATTTTTCCTTGATCAAATTTAGGTTCCATATCCATACCTTTGGGGATACTAGACTTATTCAATGGTTGACATCAATGACAATCAATATCTAAAACATCTCCCCATTTGGCGTTGATGGCAACACTTATGGAATGAGAACACTCTTGCTCCTACTCATGCTCCCCCTATGACTATCACTCCTTTGATGACCAAAGTTCCTCCTGTCTTCATGCATATGTTCTTTCTCTGCATTTCCATGCCTTTGTTTTATCTCCCCCCCTTTGAAATCAATAAAAAAGGGTAATTATCCTCAGGGATGCTCCCCTTGTCTTAAAGCCCTTGCTTTCTCTTCGTGGTTCTTCCTTGTGTAAACCTCTGATGTATATGAAAATAATTCAAAAGATTATTTACTTGTATTATTCAAGTATTCTACTTATCTCCCCTTGTCTGATTGTGTTTGATGTTGTGTGGATCACTATGGGGAATAAACCATTCAAATTTTCTATAGTAGATACTAAAAAATATCTCTCGAAAAATGTTTGGTGAAGATATTTGCAATCTTCTCTTTTGTCCCAATGTACTCTAGCTTGATGTTCTTCTCTGTAGTTTGTTCTCATAGAAAGTGATACTTGATCAGAATGTGTTTTGTCTTGAAATGCATCACTGGATTCTTGTAGATAATAATGGAACTAGTGTTATCATTGAGTATTGAAATGGGCTCATGATACTTCACATGTATATCCTGCAAGGTTTTCTTCATCCATAGAACCTGAGTGCAACATGTTGCTACTACGATATATTTTTATTTTGTTGTAGACAAAAATATTGATGATTTTTTCTTTTTCAACCATGATACTTGACACTCACCCAAGTATAAAGTTTATCCACTTGTAATTCTTCTATAATTAATGTTTCCTTCCCAATACGCATATATGTAGGAAACCAAAGATAATGCTTTCCATTTTGGATACCATAATCCAAACTCTTCTATTTCTTTGAGATATATGAATATTCTCTTTACTGCCATAACATGTGTTTCTTTTGGTGCTTCTTGAAATCTTGTAGCTTGTCCAATTGATTTCATAACATATCATTTTGACATTTTTACATAGAGTAAGATGACAATCATGGATATATAGAGTCTATGATCTGTATCTTTAAAATTATCATCCTTTCTTAACTTGCCGCTAGTCTGCATAGGAGTACTCACAGGTTTTGAATATTCCATTCCAAATTACTTTAGCATTTATATGATATACTTGTTCTGAGATATGAACATACCTTTATCACAGTGACATATATGTAATCCAAAAAAAAAAATTAAATCACCAAGAAATTAAATTTTGAACTCATTTTGCATATATTTGAAAACATTCTAACTCATCCTGTCATCATCACTTTCGAAGATCATGCCATCTACATAATATTAAATGATAAATATATTGTCTTGATCCAATTTTATGTAGAGATTGTTGTATACATTTCCTTTTCCGAATCCTTGTTGTTGTATGTTAAGCCCTAATATTGGCTCATTGCCCCTTAATTGGGGTATATTACATTAGTAATGTTATTTTATTTATGTCGGATTTATTCCATTAGTTGTAATTATACCTCCTAGTATCCTATATATACCAAGGGAGACATTTTCATTTGGAATCATCTTGTACTTGAACATTTATGTGGGGTAAAAGGAGGTTGCCCCCTCGAAGAGGCTTATTATCTGAAATTATATCTTTTTCAAGGCATTGAGTTTTTATTCTGAGGTTTTTCTATGCTATATTGATATTTGGTTCTTAACATATGGTATCAGAGCTCAAGGTCTTGGGGTTTCGCTGCTACATCTGAAACACCTTGTCATTTTCACTATAAATTTTTTTCTACAATGTTTCAGAAGGAACAACTTGGAGGATATTTAGTAGACGGATCAAGGTACGTTGGGTTAACATTGAAGTTCTTGAGGCGTTATACTTTCAGAGATACAGCCTGTACAAGATAGGGTTTTGGAATCATCCTGAACTGAGTCATTACGGAATTTTTCGTTATAAAAACTTTTATGTAACATTTCAGACCTTGAAATCTGGAGGCTATTCATAGAAATTAGTAAGGTATTTTTGGTACAAATTTCAGCTTCTGTGTCATCTTAAATTTGTAGATACACCCTATGTAAGATAGGGTATATGACTAGTCTCAAGAAGGTGTTCCAGGTAAAACAATCATAACTTCTTCCTAGAGTATCCAAATTGAGTGGTAATTGCTTCATTGGATCTTGGATAGTCTTTAGTATTTTTGGTATGATTTTCAGAATTTTATATCAATTATTTTATGTGGGGCATGCTATACAAGTGAGATCTCCTGGAAAGGCCAAAAATCGGCAAGTTGTGGGGAAGTTACCGTAAATTCCACTTGGCACATCCAATTTTGATCAGACCTATGGCATTGCAGAGAAGAAATATTAGAGAACTACGTAAAATAAAGTTTCATACCTAGAAGGGCCAAAACATGGGAGATACAATAGAAGAAAGATTTTCTAGCAGAACCACCTCAAAATCAAGGTTCAAAAGTGATACTTGGCCAACATGCCACCCAAAAAGGGAACTTATACACCAAATAATCCTCCATACAATCGTACTTGGACTCTTGATGAAGGTGAAGAAATGCATAGGGACATAAATGATTTACAAAAGAAGATAGTAACAAAAGATGAGCTACAAGAGATGGAAGCTAAGTTGGAGGCAAAGATGGATGGTTTAAAAGAGGAGATCATGGAACTATTGAAACATTTCGTAATAGAGAAGACACCTAAAAGTGAAAATGCATCCCATGGAATTCATGATGAGGACACAAGGAAGGTGAATCAAGAATGGAGAAACTCCAACTTTGGGTTGAAGACCAACCACGTTCCTAAGATCAATATGAGGAAGTTTGATGGCAAGTACCCAATCACATGGATACTTCAGATGAAGCAATTCTTTGATCTACATAATGTGCCACATACACAAAAGGTACGAATTGCTTATTTATATTTAGAACCTAATCAATTTGTATGGTATCGATGGCTTTGTTCTCACAAATCACTCGTCACTTAGACAATTTTCATGGAAGAAATGATAGCACACTATGAGGATACAAGGAGCAATACCTTCTTTATCCAATTGCTAAATCTCAAGAAAAAGGGTTCAGTTACCGAGCATATTGAGAACTTCCAAAGATTGAATATAAAGGTAACCAATATTCCAGATGAGCACTTGATTGATGTATTCATAGGAACATTAAAGGATAAAATTCAACATTGAGCACTTGATTGATGTATTCATAGGAACATTAAAGGATAAAATTCAACATGAGGTTCTACTTTGGGAAACCAAATAATTGAGAATTCATTTAAGGTGGCAAGAAATGTTGAAAGTGCAACATTATGTATATGTCTACTAGAAGGACCAATCCTAACATCTATAGAGAGAAGAATGTCTTCTAAAACACCTCAACAATTGAGGAAAGAAACTGCATTTATGCTTTAATTAGACAACAAGTATAGTAAGGGACATAAGGTGGTGAGAAGAAATTATTCTACATAGATTGTGAAGAGGAAGTAGAACAAGAACAATGACCATATCAATATGAAAAATGTAGATAATTGGTTCAAGAGTTGACTCCCATGATATCGTGTTATGCATTGGTTGGAATTATCACCCTCAAACCCTCAAGACCAAAGGATACACTCAAAAGAAAAAGGTAATAGTCCTAATTGATTCTCTAGCAGTACTCATAATTTCATTCACTATAATACTAGCCAAAGCTCTCTAATTGCTTTGTATACCCTAAAGACTGAAGTTTCAAGTAACACCTGATGGAGGAACTATCAATTGTTCGAGAAAATGCAATAAGACCATTCCTACTGGGGAATATGTAATTAATAGTCCAATGATTTCTACACCCACAAGTGGTGCAGATGTTGGTAATTATAAACCACGGTTGCTGAATCATTAAAGGTGATTTTAATTTTCAAGAACTCTTTTCGCTTTTGAAATTCTCAAGGAAGGAAAAAGAAATTGAGTTAAGAGGTATCACAGGAAACCCGATAAGGTGATAAGATTCAATGGCATGAAAAAATTATTGAAAAAGGGGAATAAAGAAGTATTGCATCAACCATGCTCACTAGATGTTCAAACATCTACATCTATTCCTCAAGATTCCAAAGGATCACATAAGCATTCCAAAGTATTTGAAGATATTCCCAGTTGGGTATTCCACCCACTCGGAATCATGATCATTAAATTCACCTAATTCCCGGAGTGTTCCTCCCAACATTAGTCTATACAAACAATCTCACTTAAGAGGAAATTGATGCATGGTTGAAGAAATGCTAGAGGTCATGCATTATTAGACCTAGCCAAAGTTCTTACTCGGTACTAGTGGTACTGGTATTCAATAAAGATAGCTCATGGTGCATGTGTGTCTAGATTTCATGAGAGCTCAACAAGATCACTATTAAAGATAAGTTCCCATTCCCCATCATTGATGAATTGTTAGATGAGCTACATGGAGCAATCTATTTCACAAAAATTGGATCTCCATTCAAGTTATCATTAGATCATAGAATGAACGAAGAAGATATCCTAAAAACAACATCTCAAGTCATGAAGGCCATTTTCATGAATTTTTGGTCATGCCTTTGGCCCTACAAATGCACCTTCCACATCTCCCAATATTGATGAATTCCATTTTCAAACCCTTCCTCAAAAAATTTTGTTGGCATTTTTGATGATATACTAACTATAGAAAGTCTTGGGAGGACTGGTGACATGCTACGGGTGCTAAAACTACCAAAGGAGAAACAACTATGTCAAACCATCCAAATGTTTCTTTGAGTAAAGGAGGTAGAGTATTTGGGTCATATTGTATTCTCATGAAGGTGTCATATACCCTAACAAGATTGGGTCATGATTGACTGGATGACCCCAAAACATTGAATAATCTTAGAGGATTTTTTTGGGTTTGACAGGTTACCACCGTAAGTTTGTTCGAACTATGGAAGAATAGGTAGCAACTCCTTTAATGGCACTAACTAAGAAGGATGCATTTTCATGACTCTAGAGGCAAATCCAAAGCTTTGAACAACTTAAAGAGGTGGATGTGTAAAATCATTCCCTGACCACCCAGACTTCACAAAACCCTTTATTATGGAATGTGATGCCTTTGGGAAATGGAAACCTGTGCCGTCCTAATGCAAGAAGGAAGGTCTGTGGATTTTGAAAGCTGACCACCAAGGAAAGGACTTACAAAACCCATTTATGGTAAACAAATGATGGAAATACTACATGCATTGAAGAAATGGCATCCCACTTTAATAGGTAGGCACTTCCACTGTTAAATCATGATAGTTCAAATACTTGAACAAAGACTGCTCTCTCATAAGAATAACAAAAATGGGTAATCAAGATTTTGGTTTATGATTTTGAAATTGTTTATAAAAAGGGGAAGCAAAAATGTTGTGGAAGATGCACTCCAAGAAAGGATGAATATATTGAGGACTTCTCTGGTGGGTTATCTCTATCATCCAACCCCGATTGGATAAAAGAAGCAAGGATGAATAGAAGAATGATCAAAAGTGGGACTCTCATTCAAAGGTTGCAATAGGATTTCAATGCATCAGGATACATTTACATGGAAAATGATTCACTATGAAAAGCAAAATATCAATTTATATTTATGTAAGAACTCCCAACTCAAACAACAAAAGCAGTACTATTGGAATTGCACACTTCTACAGTAGGAGGGGTACCTCGAGATTTTTGAAAAAATACCATAGAGTCAAGTGAAGGATTTTTTTGGATATGGTGCGGATGGTAAGGTTCAGTTGTTTGTGGCATAATGTTTGGTTTTCTCCAACAAAATAAGGTGGAAACAATTAATACCTCTGGTATTTTACACCATTATCCATCCTAAGTCGGCTGGAGTAGGGTCACATTTCTTACTCACAAGGTTACCGGTCCTAAGGAAAGAGTGTCACATGGTGATTGTTGATATACTAACCAAGTAAGCATATCTTTTGCACTCCCTCATCCCTTCAAAGATAGTACGCTTAACCGCATTCATGGAAACAATTCAAAAAGATACATGGCAGCCCAAAGATTGTCGTAAGTAATGTGTAGATCCCACCCCACCGGACATTTCGGAACATGTACTTTAATTGGGTATTCAATTGGATCATAGCTCATCCCATCATCCCCAATCTGGATGTACAAACCAACATAGTGAACAAACGCATGGAAGGATGCCTCATTAATTTTGTCTCATAAACAAACATAATGGTTCAAATGGTTACCCCTAAGTAATGGTGGTATAACACTTCCTTTCATAATCGCAACAAAAAATGACACCATTTATGGCACTTTAAGGATACCCCCCTCCTTCCATCACTCTTCTTCTCTAAAATAAAAAAAATCTAAGGTTCGAGCGGTGGAAGATTACATTGAGAATCTAAAATAAGTTCTCCCAAATCTTAAAGGACAACCTCGCCCATTCACGTAATCACATGAAACAACAAGTGCATCAACATCAGAGTGAAAGAAGTTTTGAAGTAGGGATTGGGTGTTTTAAAGCCTAAAACCATACAAACATATGTACCTCAATCAAGCCAAGGATAATAAATTATCACCAAAAGCACCATGGCCTTTATAAGGGGTTGCAAAAGATTGGTACCATGGAATTCAACTGAGCTGCCCAAGACTGTGAAAATAATCTAGCTTCATGTTTCATGCTTAAACAAGCTTATAGGAGACAAGATCCAAGTTCAAACTATATTAATAGAACTTAGTGAAGGAAAAATCATATTGGAGCCCCAATTAACACCCATACACAAGAATTCACCAGCTGATGTTTCATCCATTCTTAGAGCATTCCCATTAAATGAAGGAAATCCAATGTCAAGATCTCCACTTTGGGAAGATGAGTCTCTTTTATACGTGTTCAGAGTTACTCTCCTTCAAGCATGTGGACAACACTTGTCTCAAGGGAAGGGTCATGCTTTAAGCCCTAATATTGGCTCATTAATTCTTAATTCAGTATATTACATTAGTAATAAGACATTAAGGTTAGTTCTGTTCCATCACTAAATTACACCTCCTAGTCTCTTATATATAAATTAAGGAGACATTTCTATTTGGAATCATCTTGTAAATTTGAACATTTATGTGGGGTAAAGGAGGCTGCCCCCAAGAGGCTTATTATCCTAAATTATATCTTTTCCAAGGCGCTGAGTAATTTTTCGGGAGGTTTTTCTATGCTATATTGGATATTTGGTTCTTAACACATAGATATGTCCAATCTGAATACCATGCCCTAGCCCACTTGAGTCTCATATACACACTTTCTTCATCCCAAAGACATAGTCTCCTTTCTAGTAGAAACCTTTGGTTGTTCATGTAACTCTTTATTCTAATTCTCCATTAAGAGGGCAATGACTTAACATCCATCTAATATACCTTGATTCTTTTGGAACATGTATAGGATAATATCAATCTAATTTCTTTCATCTTGGAAAATGGGGAAAATTTTTCTTTCAAAATATATACCCTCAACTGTAACTCAAACTAACCTTTTTTTATATTGTTACTGTCCATCCTCGCTCAATTTTTTTTCGAGAAACCTTATGTTTTTACCACATGCTTTTTCTTTGGTCTTGGAACCTATTACCAAGTGTCATTTTTCTCATTTGATCCACCCTTCATGGATATCCTTGATCAAGTGTTCATATTTGATGTCCTCTTCAAAAATTATTGTTTCAAATATAGATATCAATTTTAAGTGTTGTTGTTCTGGTGAAATTATTATTCTTTCTAGATCTAACTCTTGCATATTTATTCCCAATAATCCATTCTAGTGGATGATTTTTCTATATTCAATTGCTAGGTGTCTTAGAGGTATCTACTATTGATATTCTTATTATGCTTAATAGTCCTTCTCTTCTTCATCTACTTTTTATTCTACTTCTTCTTCTTTCATATCTTCCTCATCATCTTCCACTTCTGAATTTTTTCTTTATCCTTTACCTTTTTGTACATCAGTCTCGTCAATCATTACATTGATGATTTTCGTGATTCTCTTGAGCCTTGGATTGAAATGCTTGTATGCTTTTCATTTGGTTGAATACCCAACTAGTATGCCTTTATCGACTCAGGAGTCAAATTTTATGTAAGATACCATATCTATTCTAATATCCATAAACATAAATAATCCAGAGAATAATAGTGAAGAAGCATAATAGATGAAACCATAAAACCAAAATAATACCTTTATTGATAGGAAACAATGTTTTTGTACCTCTTTGAGGAGGAAACCTCCAATACAACAATGCTCTATTACAATAATTCTCAATACAAAAAATTCTCATTCCCTTGACTCCTTTTTATACTAAATATATCTACCCAAAAGAACACTCTAGAGGAACATCTT
The DNA here is from genome assembly GCA_010110895.2 of Picea sitchensis. Lineage (NCBI taxonomy): Eukaryota > Viridiplantae > Streptophyta > Pinopsida > Pinales > Pinaceae > Picea > Picea sitchensis. The sequence continues at coordinate 317,665 of SNQJ01S0035631.1, read as the reverse complement.
CTAGAAGAATAAGGTTCTATTAGGTCTTCTTACATTTCACTTATTCTTCCTTATTACTAGGCCTTATTAATATTGTCCTATATTACATGGAAAACATATTATTCTACCTATGTGAGGGGTTAGGGAGGTTAGGTCCCTAACATGCCCTCCCCCTTAAAAACAACCTTGTCCTCAAGGCTTGAGATGAAGAAATTGTTGTAGAATGGTAGTTGGCTCCTAGGTGGCATATGTTGAAGTTGTATCTTTCCACTAGACTAACACTTCCTTGATGGTTCGATGACAAATATGACTCTCCCACTGGTCCAAAACTGCTTGTTGATGAAACCAGATGGATCCTTCTTCATCCAGCTTGCAAAGACTGGTTTGACTTTGGCACTTAGTTCCAATGACCTTCTTTAAGCATGATACATGAAAAACAAGATGGATCTCAGGATGAATGGTAAAAACCAACTTATAGGCCACTTGTCCCACATGCTTGAGAAATGTATAAGGACCATAAAATTTGGGTTCTAGTTTCTGACAATGGTCATCCTTGAGACAAGTTTTCTTATAAGGTTTCATTCGAAGAAACATGTGGTCTCCTTCAACAAATTGACATTTAGAGTGAGCTTGATCTGCTTGTTTCTTTATGTGATTTTGATCCATGACCAAATTCTCTTTGAGGCTAAAGAGAATAGCCTCTTGAACTGTAAGAGCTTGGTCAATTGGCTAGACCTTTGAGACACATATCATGTATGAGAGAACTAAAGGTGGATTTTATCCATATATTTATTCAAGATGAGTCATGCGAGTAGCTATATGGTAAGATGTGTTGTACCACCATTCAACCAGTGGTAACCATTGAGCCCGCTGATTTTTCCTTTCAGATGCAAAACACCTCAAATATGTTTCCAAACACTTGTTGAAAATTTCAATTTGACCATCAATCTGGGGATGATAGGTTGTGATGAGATGCAATTGGGTTCAATATAGATTGAACAATTCTTGATAAACATTGTTGGTGAAATTTGGATCTCAATCATAAATAATAGAATGAGGCATGCGATGAAGCTTGAAGACATGATCCATGAAAAGTTGATCCACAATGGAGGTGGTAAATGGGTGTTGAAGAGAACATAAATGAGCATACTTGGAAAGACGATCAACTACCACCATGATGAATGACTTATTTCTCGATTTAGGTAAGCCAACAATAAAATCCATAGAGATACCCCTCATACAGGTGGAATCAGAAGCGGTTGTAGTGTAAAATGGGATTTGACTGTTTCTCCCTTGTGGCATTGACAAACATCAAATTCCACCACAAAAGTGTGAACATCTTCTTTCATACCATCCCAAAACAAATAATGTTTTACCTGGTCATAGGTTTTGGTAAATCCTGAGTGTCCAGTTGTGGGTGTAGCATGAAGCTCATAAAGCATTGTGTATTTAAGTTGTGTTTGTTTACTTAAATACAAATGTCCTTTGTAGTGAAGGTCATCATTTTCCAAAGAGTATCATTGGAAAACTAGAGAATTGTCTTGCAATTGCTGGATCAGACACAAAATTTTGGGATCTTGTAGCCATTCCTAGAGAACAACTTGGAGCTAATATGGTACAATGAAGGAGAGGAAAAAAAGGGACCCTTCATCTTCATATTTTCTTGAAATACCATCAACAACCACATTTGTTTTTCCTTTCTTGTAAATGATCCCATAATCATATCCAAAGAGATTAGTCACCTATTTTTGTTTCTTCGTGGATGAAGGGAATTTCTCTAGAAAATACTGGAGGCTAAGATTATTTTTCTTGATTTGGAAGTGTTTCCCCAATAGATAAGGGTGTTAGAGATCCAATGCATGCATAATAGCCAACATTTTCTTTTTATAGATTGATTGGCTCAAATGTCTCTTTGACAAGTTTTTTCTAGTAAAGGCCAAAGGTTGGCCATATTTCATAAGGACTTCTCCAATTCCTCTCCCTGAAGCATCAAATTGAAAGACAAAGGTATTTTTTAAATCAGGAAGGGCCATGACATGTGTGGTGCACATAGTCTCCCTCAAGGCTTGAATGGCATGATCAACTGCGGGATTCCAAGGGAAATAATACCTTTTAAGGAAAGTAGTGAGAGGCACCACAATCTTTCCATAATTCTTAACAAACTTGTGATAATAGCATGTTAAACCTAGATAACCACAAAACCTTTTGAGATTCTTAGGGAGAGAAAATCCCTCCATAGCTTCAATATTCTTATGATCCACCCTGACACCTTCCTTGGCAACAATATCAACCAATTAGTCAAATTCCAAGGAACCAAAAGAAAATTTAGATTGTTTAAGGAAAAGTTGGAACTGAGAGAATAGATGAATGATTTGCAGAGATTACTACATCCTGAAAAAGAAAGAAAAAATAAAAAAGAAAAGAAAAAGAAAGAAAAGAAAATGAGAAAAGAATAAAAGAGCACATAAAAGAAATTAAATAAATCCCCATGCAATAATAATGGCTTGATCCATACAGTCTGAGCATGGAAAAGTCCTTTTAAATTGATGTTGATAGTATTAGTGAATAAGATTGACTAAACTGTCTAATCTTAGTTAAGATGATAGGTTAGTTAGTGAATAAATTTGACCAAACAGCCTAATCTTGGTGAAATAGCCCCTAGGTAGAGTATTTTCTTAGTCCAACAGTCTAAGTTGGGCTAAAGGTGCAAATGATGTAGGTTAGGACATAGGTTAAATGACTTATTTTCAATAAATATGTATGATGATTGATGAAAAATGCAAGTTTTTGGATGATGGAGTGTTTTTCTAACCCTATGGTGATAAATAGAAGAAGAAGCATTGCACAAAACCCATAAAAAATCATTAAGCCTAAGTCCCGCACCATATGTTGAATCGTGCCCTAGAAAATTAAAGATCGGGCATAGATCTGCGACTGAGCAATGAGTGCCTATATCTACAGCTCTGAAAAGATTTCAGACTCCCCCGATCGTTCGACCTTTAACAGTGGGGGGGGATCCGAAAAGATGTTTAAGATGTGCACTCAAATCTATGGCCATCCCACCAGCGCGCAATCGGACAGTCCACCAAAGATTCCGGACCCCCCCAACCATTCTACTTTTAATGGAGGGGTGGGTCCGACATGATGTTAAACAATGTGCCCAAATCAACTTTTGATCCGGCTTCACCCAGATCAGCGGTCAACAAGGAATCCCAGACCCCCCCTAACTTTTATGCCTTTAACTAAAGGGGGGGGGTCCAGAATGAAACAAATCTAGGCGGGCCCCATCGCAACATGGTGTCACCTCATTGCGTCCAAACTCCCCCTCTCCAAACATTTACTGCCTATTAGTGTTACAATTCACCACCACCCTCTATAAGTTCCATGTCATGACCCTGTCAGCATGTCCCATCCATCTAACCGTTACAGGTCATATCTTTCCTGTTTTCCTTCCAATCACCAATGCACACGTCAAGCAAAGGTACACTTCAAATGTCCTTCATCTTGCACTCTATCGCTCTAAATGACCTGCTGGCCATTTATGACTAGCCACATACCCATTGTCCATATGACCTATCCTTGTTCACCCAAATGAATACTCGTCCACTCAAATTCAACCCCGTTTCGGTCATCTCCCATTCCATTCACATTCCCTGCATATCAAGAGATTCATTTTCCTCATCCTCTGCAACGCCTCACCCAACCACAACCATTACCACTAACATTTTGTATGAATTGCAGGTACTCTTCACAACAATGGCACAAAAATCCAAGAAGGAAGAAACCGAGGAAAATCATTTCCTCCCACCTCCTATCGACCTCGACAAGATCCCATTGGCTGACAAAGATCATCTGATATCGGACACAATGTGCAAAGTTGACTTCACGGATTTTCATTTGTGTCTCAAAGAAACTTTCTTAGATCAGAGCGACAAAACCAGGCTCTGGGAGTCCAATATTCCTTTATATCTTTTCCCCCAGGTCCATCATTTTCCTGAATTTGCCCTCAAATTCCAGTCTCATTACCTTCCCAACCAGAGAGCCATAGTCTCGTCATGAGGAGAAACTCTTTTCTTCATCATGCCAAAGGCCATTGATTAGATGATGCAGATACCCATAAATGAATTTGTCTCCCCTTTCAATATCGAAATCTTAACAGACTTATACCAGAAAATATCTTTTCCTCAAAGAGCCCAGATATTTGAATTTTTCATCGCATAGGATGCTCAGTTCCCCAAATCAAATCCCCCTTATACTTCCTCCCTTTTCTTAGAAAAGGGAAACTAATTCATTTCATCACTCTGTTGTCTTATTTGTTATTCTTCAGACGCATGGGTGGATGAGCCTATATTGGGTTTTCTGTCCATTTTATCTACCGAGGAAAAATCCACCACTCAGTTCGACTACAACACTTTCCTAGCGGAGAACATTCACGAGCAGTTTTCACAGTTCACCACAGAGGGCATGTTCCGGTACTCATCCATCCTATCTTAAATTTTCATCTTTTTTCAGGTAGATAGGTTCTCTTTCTCAATGCAGAAGATGGACAGGAAAGGAAAACCTTAAGCAGTCAAATTATGGACATAGTTGCTCAGGAGAAACTCCATTGAGTTCACTTTTAAACAATTCATTGAATTGTTTTATCATCCAGTTGTAGGCATGCCTAGTGGAAGACCTGAGCCAAAAATAAATGAATAAATTCAAAGAGTTTTGCACCTTTCGGATATGGCAAAGACTGGAGATTGGTTTCTATACCAAAATCACAAAAAATAAGAGTGTATGGGTGCGAAATAGCTCCATACAAGTTGCCTAAGTATGTGCATGTTCGAATATTCTCAGTGGAATATATTCGTCAGATGATAAACTCATATGACATCCATTTTGTGTGTCTGAAGAAAAAATATAAGATGAGGATCAAAGGACAAATAGGCCCATTTATCTGCAACAGTCGAGATGTTGGGGAAGAGGCAGACAAACTATTGAAGGAAATGAAATTCAACACTAGTTTTATTTGGAGATATGACCCTAGTGGGATCACTGCAGAGATGAGATCCAAGAACAAACATTCACCCTATGCTCACACCCTCAAGCCATAAATCGAAAAATATGTGAACCAGACAGAATGGGAAGTAAATACTCTGGTAGATAGAAAGCCACATGAATATCTTTCAGTATCTATTTCACTAACTACCACTCCAAGGGAAACCAAGGAAAAACGACCAAGAAAGTATGATTCACCTTCAATCACTGAGGTATTAGTAGAATAATTTTGGGTATACAAAAAGAAACTCAAAACCACTCATGCTACTCACATGTTTGGTGAGGAAGAGCCCTACTCTGCCACAGTGATTGAGGGAAGACAACATGTGGTGTCAACTTCTTCCTAGAAGAAACAAACAGAAATAGATGTGACTATCCAAACTTCATAAGGTTATGTACCCCTAAGCATTTTTGAAAAATCTGAAATGATTAAAAACAAGAACCAAACACTGACCAATAACACCTACTCTCAATTTTGGAAGCAAACTTCCACAGCACAACACAGACTCTTGTCAGCATTTGACATAGAGAAAGGAAGAATGCATCTTTCATTTTTGCAAGCATAGGTGCCTCAACCCAAAGAAATCATTGATTTCAAGAAGTGAACTATTATTTTTGACACCAAACAAGTACATCCAGCTGATCAGATGGACTTTCACAGACAGACTGGAGAAATGGTTTTCTCCACATTATCACATGCTTCCGCTACAACATCAAAGTTATAGGTTTCTTTAAGCAATGTTCATACCCAATTGAAGTTGGAGAAGACATCCTCTTCTGCAAAGGATAATAGAATAAAATCCTTAGTGGAGTTGGTACTCAAGATTGGGTATGATCCCTCGAATGTTAATGCAATAGAGAAAATGTTGAAGAAAAAGAATGTTGACATTGCATCTTTGAGAAAACAATTGAAATTGTCACCAACAAAAGATTCACAAGATAAAGAGGTAGCTGAGGCAGAAAACAAGAAAGAAGAATTGTTGAAGCTTATCATGCAGCAGAACGCACAACTAAGAGAAATGGAGATAGAGTTGGAAAAATTATTGAAAGAAAAGGAACAAGTGACACCAATGGAAGTCATTCCATTGAGTACAGTTCCCATTACAGAAGTAAGTATAGCAACAGTTATAACAACCACTACAACATAAATTCCATCAACAACCCCATTGATAGCACTAGAAAAAACTGTGGAGTTAGCAAAATCCATGGAGGAAATGACTCTGCAAGGAACAAAGATCAATAGGTTGAAAATGGAGATTGAAAATCTACAGGAACTCAAGTATTCTTTCCAAACAAGATACAATGTTGAGAGACAGGTGTCAGAGAAACTCAAGCACGAAATACAACAACTCCAGAAACAAAGAGTGGTAGGAAAGACATTAGAAAAGGCTAAGGAAAATATATGGACAGATATTGAAAAATCCATAAATGAAATTTTCCCCATGGTGCAAATCATGTTCGAGAAACATGATCTATTGTTAAAGAGTAGGAAAGACATTGAGAGGATAAGAAAAGAGTTGGGTGAGATGCCCTTAGTGGCCAACGAAAGCATCAAGTTTTTGAACTCCAAAACCAAGGAAGAGCTGGAAGAATTGAAAGTCGAACATAGACTATCCTCGAGGTAAAAATATTATTGACTAAAAGGGGATTGATGTTACAGTTGGAAGAAAAGTCTCATAACATGGACAATGGAGTTCAAAGATTTTTTAGCAAGATTGAAGCCTTACAAAAAAAGGGTCTTCCTGAACTACGTGTCCTAAATGATAACCTAATGACTTTGTCCGATTACAAGCAAAATATCGCCACCATGGCCAAAGAAAATTCAAAGTTTTTAGGGATACAGGGAAGCATCACAGGCAAAGCATTCTTGGATACTCTACAGCATGACCTCAGCATTCAGCATGAGATCAAGTATGTTTTCATCATCAAGATGACTTTTCTAAATACATCGAGATGGACAAAGTTTACCATCGGTTACTGAAAATTACCATCCCAAGAACACATAGATGGGATGAGCTGTGCGATTTGATTGAGTAAAGGCAAAGCCTCATCCATATCATCATCCATCTCAACATCCATCTCAATGTCTAGCTCAGTGTCCATCACAATTGAAGTCATCTGAATGACTCAACAACGATCTTCCCCGAAATCAACATGACAGATTCAACATATCATCATTAGTTACTACATTTCTGCATCTTGTTAGATTAGTTAGTTAGACTCAGACTCTTTCACGTCCTGATCATTAATGGCAGGGTCGTTGTAACTTTTATTATAAATATTTCTCACTTAGAAGTAGGAAGGGTTGTTGATCTTTATGCTTGAGCAAGATCTAGTTGCTGTAATTTTTATCAAGAAGTTGTTCCAGTAATACAAAGAGAAGTTTCACATGATTCCTACGTGTCAATTGTTGGTGAAGTTCCCTCTATCTGTGTACAAGTTTTTTCTTTCTCAGTTATCATATTGTCTCTCTGAAATCTAATCTTTAAAAGAAGTTAAAGTTGCATAATTTACCATTGTATACTCTGTTCTTAATCTTTTACAGATTTAAATGTTTTTCCTCTGATGTTATAACAAATAAATTCTTAAATTCTTTTTGTTTTAACTGATATCTCACCTTTTCAACAATACACCATTTTTATTTCAAAAGAATCCAACATTAGCACTATCGCGCCCTGTGAAATAAATCTTGTAACGTTGTCTTTAACTTCTATCTTTTAAAAACATACCCCATAGCACAATGGAAGAATACTTGATATTCAACCACTTCATTCAAAAACAATACAAACAACTCGGTTATATTCTTTCTAACTAGCCTAAAATCTTTGAAAACTCAAACAAATCTAGAACTCACAGAGAGATCCCTCTCTGAAACTGGTAGGGATAGCTTCTAGTTTCGAAGAGGTTGGTTAAGGTTACATCTGATAAGTTTCTTCTTACCTCATAACAACCTCTGGGAATTTACAGAGTGATAACATAAATGACGACCATACTGGGAAAGAACTGAAACAAACTTTCCACCCCTTGTTTTCTTTCCCCTAGAACAAAGACGACTTTATTTTTGGAAAAAACACAACTCTATTATTTACCTAGAAATAATGTTCAGAGGTTGTTAAAATTTCTGCATAAATAACCAAAATCTCTAAAGGTAGAACAAAATCAATAGTTCTAGCTCCCAAAATAATTTCTATCAGATCTCATCCTAACCCTGAACCTGCAAAAGTAATAGATAATCCCGAAAGACTACTCAGGAAGAAAAGCACTGCATAAATTTTGAGGAGTAACAATATGCTTATGAGGTCTTTTTCCATCCCATAAAAGTTAGTTGTTCTTCCATACCTTGAGTCTGAGATACCCTTTCGAACAAGTCTTCTCAAGACAAAATCTGACAGTTTTTTCAGTGAAACGGTCTTAGACCAAACCGTTTTTCAGCCCAGGACCCCTGAGATACTTTCTCCTAGAGCTAAAGTTGAGAAACGTTTTCACTCCAAGACTGATAAGCTCTAAGACCTAGTCGCAAATCTTGGTTAGGCCTTAGAAAATCTCTATCTTCAGTAGTCTTGTTTTAACCATTGCTGTAGTTTCTGCTAAAATTACACCAGGTCACTCCATTTCTCCAAGCCCTCTGTCCTCTATATCGTCAGACATTTCCTCTCCTATCACATAGGTTGTTGTTCAGCCTCCTCCACCAATCATTGTGGCAATATATGCTCCATTGGTATTGGTTTCTCCTTTACATGACATGCCCCAATATTATCAAACTAGACTTCCACAGTTCGATAGTACTGGCCCCTTGAATGTGCAACAACATGTTGAAAAAATGAATGATTACTTTGACCTGCAAGAAGTAGACGAAGTTGATGTACAAATGATATTATTCACACAAAGCCTAACTGGAGATGTGAAAAAGTGGTTCATAACTTTACGTGCTGCTACCATTACTAACATTACTGTTTTCCATCAGACTTTCCTAGACTGGTGGGACGTAAAGAAAACTCTTCTCCAAATTATGTCGGAGTATGAGAACATCAAAAGGAACCAAGGAGAGACAGTGCAGGATTACTACACTCGCTTCAGCAATCTATACAATGCTATCCTGAAAGAAATTAAACCACCACAAGGTTTTGCATTAATAAATTTCCCTGATGTTTTTTACGCTGACACATCGCATCAATTAAGGGAAAGAAATGCAGAAACTCTAGAAGACATGCAAAAAAGTGTCGTTAGTATAGAAGCAAATCTTTTGGCTAGAAGGGCCAGGCAGAGAACAAAAAAGAGGGTCACCATCAAGGAAGAACCTTCTACTTCCTCATCTGATGCCAAAATAGATTCTCTAGCCAGAGCTATGGATAAAATGATGGAGAGACTCACCATAACTGACAGGAACCCACCTAGGGAGATCCAAGATACCCGTCAAATCAGAAACCCAAAATTTAGGAGAAATCCACCATAGATTATGTAAATGTGTTGAATCTGCACAAAATAGATCTAGCTAGAAAACACCACACACATTTGCAGAGAGAAATTGAGAACTAAGAAACAAGAGAGAAAGAATGGAAGAATTCTCATTAACCATATTCCACACTCAAAGAGTGAATAATTTACAATATATATAGATACATGAGTAACTAATG
>SNQJ01S0035631.1:288877-303925 GCA_010110895.2 Picea sitchensis | reverse complement strand
GAAAGCATTGAAATTTTGTATTCTGGAAGGCAATCTCTATTGGAAAGATCCTGGTGGTATCTTGCTTAATTTCTTGTTAAAAGATGAAGCTGACAAAGCTCTTCAAGATTTCCATGCAGGAGACTGTGGTGGGCACCTGAGCTGGAAGACCACAACTAACAATATTCTTAGAACTGGATTTTACTGGCCTACTCTGTTTGTTGACGTTCACCAGAAGGTTACTTCTTGCCACCAGTTTCAGATTTTTGAATGGAAAAGGAAGCTTCTGCCACTCCCAATGAAACCCATCTCTGTTGAATCTCCTTTCCAAAAGTGGGGGATAGACTTAATTGTTGAAATACATCCTCCCTCTTCGGTCCAACATAAATGGATCCTCACGGCCACAGACTACTTCACCAAGTGGATCGAGGTTGTATCATGCAGGCAAGCTACTGACTTTGTTAGAAACTAACATTTTGTCTCGTTTTGGATGCCCAAGAAAAATTATAACTGAAAATGCAGCGAATTTCAGATCCAAAGGCTTATAGACTTTTGTAATTAATATTATATTTCTTTGGGACACTCGGCAACTTATTATCCACTGGGAAATGGGCTAACTAAGTCTTCTAACAAAATTCTGGTGAACATCCTCATAACGAAACTGTAGGAAAATAAGAAATCGTGGCATAATAAGTTGGTTTTCGCACTCTGGGCTGACAGGATTAGCACCAAAAGATCGATTGGTATGTCTCCATACCAATTGGTGTAAGGAATCGAGGTAGTTTTTCCCCTTTCATTAGGAGTTTCAGTCATGAAACTATTGCAGGAAACACAAGAACCAAACAATGTCCAATGAAGAATAAATCAAATGATCCACCTAATGCAATCCAAAGAATAATTTTACAACAGAACTCAAGTGATCGAGGAAAATATTAAAAAGATTTATGACAACAGAGCCAAAGAGGATAAATTTGAATTGGGTGATCTAGTTTTGAGGTGGGACTCCAGAAATGAAGATAAAGGTAAACATGGAAAGTTCGATAGCTTTTGGAAGGGTCCTTACACCATTCAATCCTTCAAAGGAAATGATGCTTTTCTACTTGCTAATCGTGACAAATTAGACCTTCCAGGGGGGCCCATAAATGGCAGGATGTTGAATCATTACTTGCCACCTCAGTAGAGAGATCACCATTTCATTCCATTGAATATATCATTTCTTTTACAAGTCTTTTAGGTGTAGGTGTTGTTTTTCAGGTTTTTTAATCTCACAGAGAAGGCCCTAAGACATTGAATAATACCATCAAAGTTTCGAAATAAAGCAAGTCAGGCAGCAAAACAAAATCTAGGGGAAGTTTTCAAGACAACAAGAAACAAGATTCTTGGCATCTCGCAAGGCAGATACCATCCCCAGGTGGAGCCATTGTTATAACCCTATAATTTATAGGATCAACTGTTGATTGTATTTTTGTTCCCTTTAGTGTTTTTGACTTGTAGAGATTACTACATCCTGAAAAAGAAAGAAAAAAGAAAAAAGAAAATAAAAAGAAAGAAAAGAAAATGAGAAAAGAATAAAAGAGGGCATAAACGAAATTAAATAAATCCCCATGCAATAACAATGGCTTGATCCATACAGTCTAATCATTGCCAAGTCCTTTTAAATTGATGTTGATAGTATTAGTGAATAAGCTTGACTAAACTGTCTAATCTTAGTCAAGATGATAGGTTTCGTTAGTGAATAAATTTGACCAAACAAACTAATCTTGGTCAAATAGCCCCTAGGTAGAGTATTTTCTTAGTCCAACAGTCTAAGTTGGGCCAAAGGTGAAAATTATGTAGGTTATGACATAGGTTAAACAACTTCTTTTCAATAAATATGTATGATGATTGATAAAAAATGAAAGATTTTGGATGATGAAGTGCTTTTCTAACCCCATGGTGATAAAGAGAAGAAGAATCAGTGAAAAAAACCCATAAAAAAGTCATTAAGCCTAATTCCTGCACCATATATTGAATCATTCCCTGGAAAATTAAAGATCGGGCCTAGATCTACGATTGAGCGGTGAGCGCCCAGATCTACAACTTTGAAAATATTTCGGACCCCCCTGATCATTCGACCTTTAACGGTGGGGGGGGGGGGTCTGAAAAGATGTTTTTAGATGTGCGCTCAGATCTATGACAATCCCAACAATGCTCAATCGGACGGTCCACAGAAGATTTCAGACCCCCCCGACGATTCTTCTTTTAATGGAAGGGCGGGGGGGGTCCGACATGATGTTAAACAACATGCCCAGATCAACAACTAATATGGCTTCACCCAGATCAACGGTCATCAAGGAATCCCAAACCCCCCCGAATGTTTTTCCTTTAACTGAAGGGGGGGGTCTGAAATGAAACAAATCTAGGCAGGCCCCATCACAATGCAACATCACCTCATTGCATCCAAACTCCCCATCTCCAAAAATTTACCGCCTATCATTGTTACAATTCACCACCACCCTCTCCAAGTTCCACGTCATGACCCCGTTAGTATGTCCCATCCATCTAACCGTTACAGGTCATATATTTCCCTTTTGCCTTCCAATCACTAGTGCACACATCGACCAGAGGTACACTTCAAACGTCCTTCATCCTGGACTCTCATGCTCTAAATGACTCGTTGACCATTTATGACTGGCCACATACCCGTTGCCCATCTGTCCTGTCCTTGTTCTCCCAAATAGATACCCATCCACTCAAATTCAACCCCATTTTGGTCATCTCCCATTCCATTCACATTCCCTGCGTATTAAGAGATTCATTTTCCTCCACCTCTATCATGCCTCATCCAATCACATCCATTAAATCTATCATTTTGTTTGAATTGTAGGTACTCTTCACAACAATGGCACCAAGTTCCAGGAAGGCAGAAGCCGGGCAAAATCCTTTCCTCCCACCTCTTGTCGACCTCGACAAGATCCCATTGACCGACAAAGATCATCTGATATCAGACACAAGGTGTGAAGTTGATTTTTCATATTTGCAGGCGTGGCTCAAAGACACTTTCTTATATCAGAATGATGAAATAGGGCTTTGGGAGTCCAATGCTCCTTTTTATATTTTCCCCAAGGTCCATCATTTCCCTGAATTTTCCCTCAAATGCCAGGCTCATTACCTTCCTGACCATAGAGCCATAGTCTTGTCAACAGGAGAAACTTTTTTCTTCATCACGCAAGAGGCCATTGATCAGATGATGCAGATACCCATAAATGAATCTGCCTCCCCTTTCAATATCGAAATCATAACAGAATTATACTAGAAATTTTCTTTTCCTCAAAGAGCCCAAATATTTGAATTTTTCCTCCCACAGGATGCTCAATTCTCCAAATCAAATCCCCCCTATCCTTCCTCCCTATTCTCAGAAAATGAAAACCAAGTCATTTCATCACTCTGTTCTCTGTTTGGTTATTTTTCAAACGCATGGGTGGATGAGCCTATATTGGGTTTTCTGTCCATTTTCTCTACCGAGGAAAAATCCACCACTCAGTTTGACTACAACACTTTCCTGGCAGAGAACATTCACGAGAAGTTTTCAAAGTTCGTCGTAGAGGGAATGTTCCGGTACTCATCCATCCTAGATTACATGTTCGTCCTTTTTCAGGCGGATAGGTTCTCTTTCTCAATGCAGAAGATGGATAGGGAAGGAAAACCTCATGCAGTCACATTATGGACGTCGTTGCTCACGAGAAACTCCACTGAGTTCACTTTTAAACAATTCATTGAAGTGTTTTATCATCCAGTTATAGGCATGATTAGTGGAAGACCTGAGCCAAGAATAAATGAATAAATTCGAAGAGTTCTGCACCTTTCAGATCTAGCAAAGACTGGAGATTGGTTTCTATATCAGAATCACACAGAAATCAGAGTGTATGGGTACAAACTAGCTCCATACAAGTTTCCTAAGTATGTGCATGTTCTACACCAGGGTGTGTGCGTGTTAGAATGTTCTCTTTGGAATATATTAGTTAGATGATAAAATTCAGATGACATCCATTTTGAGTTTCTAAAGAAAAAATAACAGATGAGAATCAAAGGACAAATAGGCCCATTTTATACTTAGCAGTCGAGATGTTGGGGAAGAGGTAAACAAACTATTGAAGGAAATGAAATTGACGCTAGTTTTATTTGGAGAGATGACCCCAGTGGGATCATTGCAAATATGATATCCAAGAACAAAATTTCACCCTATACCCACACCCTCAAGACAGAAATAAAAAAATATGTGAACCAAACAAAATGGGAAGTAAATACTCTTGTAGATACAGAGATGACCCCAGTGGGATCATTGCAGAGATGAGATCCAAGAACAAACGTTCACCCTATGCTCACACCCTCAAGCCATAAATCGAAAAAATATGTGAACCAGACAGAATGGGAAGTAAATACTCTGGTAGATACAGAGCCACATGAATATCTTTCAGTATCTATTTCACTAACTACCACTCCAAGGGAAACCAAGGAAAAATGACCAAGAAAGTATGATTCACCTTCAATCACTGAGGTATTAGCAGAAGAATTTTGGGTATACAACAAGAAACTCAAAATCACTCATGCTACTCACATGTTTGGTGAGGAAGAGCCCTACTCTGCCACAGTGATTGTGGGAAGACAACATGTGGTGTCAACTTCTTCCTAGAAGAAACAAACAGAAATAGATGTGACTAGCCAAACTTCATAAGGTTCTGTACCCCTAAGCATTTTTGAAAAATCTGAAATGATTAAAAACAAGAACCAAACAATGACCAATAACACCTACTCTCAATTTTGGAAGCAAACTTCCACAGCACAACAAAGACTATTGTTAACATTTGACACAGATAAAGGAAGAATGCATATTTCATTTCTGCAAGCACAAGTGCCTCAACCCAAAGAAATCACTGATTACAAGAAGTCAACTATTGTTTTTGACACCAAAAAAGTACATCCAGCTGATCAGATGGACTTGCACAGACATACTGGAGAAATGGTTTTCTCCACATTAGCACATGCTTCCACTACAACGTCAATGTTACAGGTGTCTTTAAGCAATGTTCAAACCCAATTGAATTTGGAGAAGATATCCTCTTTTGCAAAGGATAATAGAATAAAATCCTTAGAGGATTTGGTACTCAAGATTGGGTATGATGCCTTGAATGTTAAAGCAACAGAGAAAATGTTGAAGAAAAAGAATGCTAACATTGCATCTTTGAGAAAACAATTGAAATTGCCACAAACAATGGATTCACAAGCTAAAGAGGTAGATGAGGAAGAAAACAAGAAAGAAGAATTGTTGAAGCTTATCATGCAGCAGAACGCACAGCTCAGAGAAATGGAGATAGAGTTGGAAAAATTATTGAAAGAAAAGGAACAAATGACACCAATGGAAGTCATTCCATTGAGTGCAATTCCCATTATATAAGTAAGTACAATAGTATTTCCAACAACCACTACAATAGAAATTCCATCAACAACCCCATTGACAACACGGGAAAAAATTGTGGAGTTAGCAAAATCCATGGAGGAAATGACTCTAAAAGGAACAAAGATCAATAGTTTGAAAATGGAGATTGAAAATATATAGGAACTCAAGTATTCTTTCCAAACAAGATACACTGTTGACAAACAGGTGTCATAGAAAATCAAGCACAAAATACAACAGCTCCATAAACAAACAGTGGTAGGCAAGACATTAGTAGAGGCTAAGGAAAACATATGGACAAATATTGCAAAATCCATAAATGAAATTTGGTCCATGGTGCAAATCATGTTCGAACAACATGATCTAGTGTTAAAGGGTATGCAATCCATTGAGAGGATAAGAACATAGTTGGGTGAGATGCCCTCAGCGGCCAATGAAATCATCAAGTTTCTTAAATCCAAAACCAAAGAAGAGATGGAAGAATTGAACGTCGAAGATAGAATAGAGCTATCCTCGAGGTAAAAATAGTATTGACTAAAAGGGGATTGATGTTATAGTTGGAGGAAAAGGCTCAAAACATGGACATTGGAGTTCAAATATTTTTTAGCAAGATTGAAGCCTTACAGAAAAAGGGTCTTCCTGATCTACATGTCCTAAACGATAAACTAATGACTATGTTCGACTACAAGCAAAGGATCGCCACCATGGCCAAATATAGTTCCAAGTTTTTAGGGATACAAGGCAGCGTCACGGGCAAAGAATTCTTGGAGACTCTACAGCATGACCTCAACATTCAGCATGAGATCAAGTATGTTTTCATCATCAAGACAACTTTTCTAAATACACCAAGATGGATGAAGTTTACCACTGGTAATTGAAAATTACCATCCCAAGCACACAGAGATTGGATGAGATGTGCGATTTGATTGAGTAAAAACAAAGCCTCATCCATCTCATCATCCATCTCAACATCCATCTCAGCATCTAGCTCAGTGTCCAGTGCGGTTGAAGTCATACGAATGACTCAACAACGGTCTTCCCCAAAATCAGCATGAGAGATTCAACACATCATCATCAGTTACTACATTTATGCATCTTGTTAGATTAGTTAGTTAGACTTAGACACTTTCACGTCCTGATCATTAATGATAGGGTCATTGTAACTTTTATTATAAATATTTCTCACTTAGAAGTAGGAAGGATTGTTGATCTTTACGCCTGAGAAAGCTCTAGTTGTTGTAATTTTTATCAACAAGTTGTTCCAGTAATACAAACAAAAGATTCATAGGCGCTATATGTCAATTGTTGGTGAAGTTCCCTCTATCTCCGTACAAGTTTTTTCTTTCTCAGTTAACATATTGTCTCTCTGAAATCTAATCTTTAAAAGAAGTTAAAGTTGCATAATTTACCATTGTGTACTTTGTTCTTAATATTTTACAGATTTAAATGTTTTTCCTCTGATGTTATAACAAAGAAATTCTTAAATTCCTTTTGTTTTAATTGATATCTCACCTTTTCAACAATACACCATTTTTATTGCAAAGGAATCTAGCGTTATCACTATCTCGCCTTGTGAAACGAATCTTGTAATGTTATCTTTAACTTCTATCTTTTAAAAACATGCCCCATAGCCCAATGGAAGAGTAATTGATATTCAACCACTTAATTCAAAAACAATACAAACAACTCGGTTATAGTCTTTCTAACTAGCCTAAAATATTTGAAAACTCAAACAAATGTAGAACTCACAGAGAGATCCCTCTCTGAAACTGGTAGGGATAGCTTCCAGTTTCGAAGCGGTTGGTTAAGGTTACCTCTGATAATTTTCTTTTTACCTCATAACAACCTCTAAGAATTTACAAAGTGATAATAGTACTAACCAATTTGGGGATGCACATTTTCGCAACACAACCCACATTTCATGGACCAACTATTGGAAATCATGATTTGAAAGTCATTAACTACTCAGATATAGAAATTAGTTTCTTGGGAAATGCAGTGATGAATAAAATTATGGGTTCTTCCACTGTCAACAAGGATGATGACCTTCTGATCCTTAATTTAACCAATTACCTTGAGGGTTTGGGGAGTATAGAATCGAGTGAGAACATTCAGGGAAATGTTTGTTTCAACTTCGAGAGGGTCAAAAGGTGGAGTCATGTCAATGGGTTCAAGTGACTAGGCCACAAGGGGAGCCTCAACATATTCTTCAGAAACATTCTCAGAGATGGCCATAAATTGTTTTTCCTTACACTTGTTCCTAGGAAAACATTTTTCATCACAATTATAACAAAGGCCCTTGAATTGGCATTGATCCATTTTCTCCCTGGTCAATTTTTGTATCTTTAGTGGAGTGGAAGGAGGAGTGGGGGTGACTAGTTTAGGGAGAGGAATAAAGGAGGGTTTTCTGGTTTGGGAAGAGAAAACTTGTTGTGCTTCCTTATCTATTTTAGTATCTTCCACCCAATTTTGAGGGCGAGCAATGAGGATATGGGAATGGATCTCATCCTTGAGGCCACTGATAAAACATTCTTGGAAAAAAATCATCATACATGCCCTCTATGCAGAAATCGAATTCCTCAAAAGAAACTATAAAGTATTCCACTATGACAGATTGTTTCAACTTTGTCAAACGACCTAAATAGTGGATGTTAGTGCCAAAGCATTCATAAATTTATGCAACAAATTGTTTCCAAGCCACATACCCTTGGCAGACATTTTTTCACCATTTTCACCATTTGCAACATTCCATATCTAGATGAAGAACATCATACATTAGTTTGTCTAGATCATCATAAATGGCATACAAAGAGAAATAATGTTACATTTTAGTGACCCATCCTGTGGGATCTGAGCTGTCAAATGTGTTCACCTCCATGCGAGGGGGACAAAGGTTTCATTCAAAGTGGTGGGGAGGAAAAGAGGTGGACTGGGATGATTCAAGACCTTCAGGGTTATAAGGTGTGGAATAAGAGAAAGGATCTGGGGTGGGATTAAATGAAGGTGGTCAAAGTGTTTGCTATGTCCTCTATTTACTGATAGGTGGTGGTCAATTGAGTGATGGTTGTGGGAAGGGATTCAAGTGGAGAAAGATGAGAGTTGAGGTTACCAATATTGGAAGTAATGGAGGAAATAGAAATCCTGGTTTGGTGATGATCTTTGGCCAAGGCGGTGAGAGGTTTGGAAAAGTGGGACTACACAGAAACGGGTTACTAGTGACTAGTACCACTACAATCAGTGCACAAAGAGGAAGTTAATGCGATAGATGCCAAATAGGGTTTTCGAGAAGGAGTCCAGTCCACAAAAATTAACCTGCAATTTTATGCTAATGAAACTGATATGATACCACTTTTAAGGTACCATAACTATTATAATAGTTGAAAACATAAATATTGCAGAGAATAAAAGAGGAAAAACACAATAGATGAAACCACAACACCAAAATAATACCTTTATTGATAGGAAAAAATGTTCACTTTCTTCTTCGAGGGGGAAACCTCTAGCAGAGCAGTGCTCTATTACAATAATTATCAATAAAAAAACTTTTCATGCCCTCAACTCCTATTTATACTAAATATATCTACCCAAAAGAACATTCTGAAGGAATATCTTCTAGAAGCGGAAGCTTCTATTAGGTCTTCTTACATTTGACTTATTCTTCCTTATTACTAGGCCTTATTAATATTGACCTTTATTACATGGAAAATATATTATTATACCTATATGAGGGGTTAGGGAGGTTAGGGCCCTAACATTTTCCAAGCCTCCCATCTTCTCTTTTGATATAGCATTTTCTTCCAAATAATCTGAAATGATTCATATTCGTCAGTATTCGTTTCCATAACTCATAGGGAGTCTTATAATTTTTACTTCTGAGCATTCCTATGTTCAGGATGTGAAATACTATATGTACCTCTAGTGCAAAAAATATGTCACTCAACTTGGAATCTTTCAACATGGTGTTTTCCATTTCTTGTACTGTTATGTACTTCTTTTTTACAACTCCATTTTTCTGAGGTGTCCTGGATGGTGAGAATTGTATTTTTATTCCATGTTCACCACATAATTCTATGAATTATTTTTATGTAAATTCTCCTCCACTTTCTAATCTCAAACACTTAATTTTCAATTCCATCTCGGTTTCAAACATGTCTTTGTATATCTTGAAGTGTTCGAATGCCTCTGAATTCTTCCGAACAAAACAAATGACAGTCATTATTGTGTATTCAACAACCAATAACTTGAAGTATTTCTTGCCATTTAATGGATTCATTCTTGTAGGTCCACATAGGTAAGTGTGTACAATATCCATTGGTTTTTTCGTGGAGTACCCTTTTGATTTGAACTTGGTCCTGTTTTGTTTCCTTGTAGACAATGCTCACATAGAGTATTTGTTGTCTTCGAGATATCAAACATTTATTTCACTTATTCCTTTATGTTGATTTTAACAAGGTTATCAAAGTTTATGTGACCCATAATTTTTTTCCAGAGCCAACTTTCATTTTCTTTTCCTAAGGAAGATATTTCCTTTCAAATTTAATTCAGGACATATATGTTTTTTGGAGTTATTCTAGTTCTATCCACCAACTTTCTTGATCCTTCTTTCCTTATCTCACATTTTCTAAGTGAAAAAAATGTTTGTGTCCTTGATCACACATTTGACTTAGACTTAGAAGATTGTGCTTCATATCTTTGACCAGTAGAACATTCTCTGCCTTGACATATTTGCTTCTGATCTTGACTATGCCTCTTCCTATTATTTTGGATGAATTATCATTTCCAAAAAAGATCGATCCATCTCATTCCTTATTGAGTGTCAGACACTTGTTCTTGTCACCTGTCATATGCTTTGAGAAACCGTTGTCAACATACCACCCACTTCTCTTGTGTTGAGCTTGTAAAGAAAACGAGAATTCTTTAGTATTGAATTTATCTTGCTTCCTTCTCCATATCCTTTGTGGTTCTTGTTTGTGACTGTTGATATTCTTCTATGGTTCCCTTGGAGGAATGGTCATTCTACAATCTTTGACCATGTGTCCAAAATAGTTTCACTTGTAGCATCCTGTCTCATTACTTAGTGAGCCAAAATTGTTTTGATTTTAGTTTTGTGCTTCAAATGACCTTTTGAGATAATTTTTGTTTGAAAAACCTTCATAGTTTCTTCTGTTATTGGCATAGGCTCTACAATTTGCAAATTTATGACCAAAATTGTGACAAGAATAACATAAACCAAGAAAAATCGTTTGATTCCTTGATGTAGGTGATATTATGAATGATTTTTCTCCTCTAAAACCTTCTTCTTGAGATGTTGTTGATTGCTAGTTTTGTGTTCTGAATCTTCTATGTGGTCCAACTCCTCTGTGATTTTCTTTCTGAGTGCATCTCACTATTTTTGCATAGGTTCTTTTTTCTCCTTCATATTCTATATTTTTAGAGATCAAACATTTCTTAGTCTGTATCTAGTTGCAAACTAACCCAGACGTATCATAGTATGTACTTTGGTTACTAATGATATCATCCAGTATTTTGGTGTTATTATTCTATTGAAGATATTTTCTCAGGGTGACTATTTATTCTTCCAAGATTTCATTCATCTTCTCCTTTTCTTCTAACTGACTTTTGAGTGTTTCTTCAATTCTTTTGTTTTATTCTGCTTGGATCTTTAAATTCATGATTATATTCTTGAATTATTCTAAGTTGGAATTTTCAGATCCTTCTTTCTTCTTTAACTCTACCTTGAGTGACTTGATTTTCTTTCTTTCTTTCCTCAGTTATTCTAAGGCACTGATTATTTTTTATCTATGATTGACTTCACCTTCTTCTTCAAAATATTCATAATATTCTTCAACATCTTCTACTACCATGAAGAGTACTCTTTCTGAATCATTTCAAGTATCATCATACTTGTCTGATGAAGATATATCTTCCTTTGAGTAGAAACACTTCCTGAATAATTAATTTGTGTTCCTTCTCTTGTCTCCCTTTTGATTTTTCTTTTTCTTCATAGGATCTTCTTTTTCATCGCTACATTTATTCTTAGCATACAAAAACTTACAAAAAAAATGAACAATACCATCACAATTAAAAAACAATTAATGTAAGCATAACTTTGTACTTGTTGTTTCCTCTTTTCAACTTCCTTACGGAGTTTTCTACTTCTTCATCTTCCTCTGATTCATCATTGCAGCTGCAATCTGGTTTTATCGTTTTCCTGTTTTTTTTCTTCATCTTCTTGGATGATTTGAACATTACTTCCTTTGTGACTGGGTTCTCTTGTCCTATCCTCATTTCATAAGCTATCAATATTTCATGTAGCTCATCCATGCTCAAACTGTCAAGATATGTTCTTTCTTCTAGGTAAGGTATCTTACGATCAAATATTATAGGTATAAATCTTAAAACCTTTTGAACGACCATTGAATCATCAACATATTCTCCCAGTCCTCTAATAGTGTTCATTGTTTCATCAACTCGTAGAAAGTGGGCTACATTGTCTTCATGTTCCTTTATCTTTAGTTGCTCAAACTTAGTTCTCAAGGTTTGAAGCTTATCTTCCTTAACTTTGTTATCTCCTTCATAAATATTTTGAAGCTTATCAAAAATATCCTTTGTTTTATTGCAATGCATAACTTTGACAATACTGAATCATCCAAACTGCTTAGAATGGTTCCTTTATCCTAATTTGAGTTGTTTTTTCTAAGTTTCTTTCCATCTTTGTCAGTTTGGGGAGTGGTTGGTGCAACATATCCATCTACTAATAACTTCCAAAAATCAAATACATGTGCTTGGAAAAATGTTTGTATCTTTTTATTACAAAAGGCATAGTTTTTTCCATCAAACCTTGGTGCTCCAATCTTATCATATTCCATGATCTCCTTCTAGTAGTTAAATTTTTTATTGAAGGACCTTCTTTGATACCAATTGTTGGAATACTCAGAGGGGGGGTGAATCAATATGAGTAATTTATTATCACTTTTAATCACAATATGTAATAATTAATGTCATTAGTAGTATATCATCAATATATCATGAGCAATATAAATCAACCGATCATAATAAACATTCACAAAAAAACAATACAATATAATTTACGTGGAAACCCAATTGTGATAAAACCACATAATTGTTTTCTTATATTCAAAAAGAATACATTCATTGGAAGCACCAAATTCCCAATTCTCCAGCTGCAACTGGAAGGAGGCTATGACCCCCTATTTGCAGTCTCCAACATAAGGAATATAAAACTCCCCTAAATTCTCTGACACCAACCAGAAGGAGGATAGAACCCCCCAAATATAAATCTTGAACCCGAGGGAAGCTCCAACTCCCTATGTTCTCCAAAAAAAACGGGAAGGAGGATACAACCCCCCTTTCCTTGCCTCGTCTCACCACCCTAAAATATAAGTGTATACCAATTGTAACTACCACAATCACTTCCATTATCACTGCCACTGTCACTTCCACTATCACTGCCACTTCCACTACCACTATCACTTCCACCATCACTACCACTATCATTGCCACTGTCACTTCCATTGTCACATCAACCTTTAACCTGTATCCACATGTCACTATATCCAACATGTAACATCAAACTGTCACTGTATCCACCCTATCATTGTTACTATACTATAAACTTGTAACTATACCAAAACCTAAACCATATCATTCATCAATTGTGTACTAACGTGTGCATCAATTTATAAAACATACCATAATCAAATCATGTACCATGTACTAGAACATAAATCACATATAAAGCTAGTACCATATACCATAGCATCAATCATGTATAGACCTATATGATATCATCATTGAAGATCCTCATAGAACCAAAGCATGTGCCCTGTGCATATGCCACCATAAACCAAGTGTATACCTCAACCATACATCCACATCACAAATATGAACCATAACATCCATATCATAACCATATATGAGAGAATAACTCTATCAACCATGTAGGAAAGATGTTCCTCAACTAAACATACCTCAAGCATGTATTGTACCATAACTAAATAAAACAAGGACATAAGCATACCGTTACCTATATATCCAACCTAATACATAGTAGATTGGACATGTAGGTTTACTTATGACTTCAAGGACTTGGTACTAGAAATACCAAATCTTTCATGAAATTTTCAAAGATCCGTGATTTCCTCTTCTACTACCCATGGATATCTGTGATTTTCTCCACTGCAGCCCACTTACATTCTCCCTCTTTTTATCTATAACCCACAGATACCTCAGAAACTAGGGTTACTCATGTTTTCTTCAACTCTAAGACTTCCACCTTCAATATTCCTTTGCAAATTCAGACTTGCTACCTCAGACTCAAGCTCACATTTCACCAATAGATCAAAATTTATTCACAGATAGATAATCAATAGAAATGTGTGTGAATTGTACATATGAGAGACTCCTTGAGGGGTATTTATATTTTTTCTAGATAAACTCTTTCCTTAAAATTAAGGGCTTATTAACTTTCTTGTTACAACCACTTTACGCTTTCATTAATACTTGTAACCGACTAGGGGATTATTGACCATTATTCAGGGCTTCTAACTTCACAAGGCCATAACTCCTAAACCATGATAAAATACATGGCGTACCACCTATCACCATAAATTGTAGGACAAGGAATATCCATCCATGAGTGAGTTACATGAATTTACATTGTCCTTCATGACCTTTTTCTTTGATCAACTTCAGGTTCCATAACCATACCCTTGAAGCTACCATAATTCGTCAAGGGTTGACATCAATGACAACCAATATTTCAAAATCCCTCCCACTCACACAGTAAAAAAATCCCTATCCATCTCCTGTATCTTTCTTTCTCTATGCCCCTCTAACACTCACACACACTCTCTCTCTACCCTCCTCCACCCTCTCTCTCACCCCTTCCCTCCCATTATATTTCCTCTCTTTCTCTCCTACATCTACCACATTTGTCTCTTTATCTCTCCTCATTTTTAGTCTCACTCTCACTTTTTCTCTCTACCCCGCGGTCTCTCTCACTTCCCTCTGTTTCTCTTTTCCCCTCATTCTACCTTCCT
This sequence comes from Picea sitchensis, assembly GCA_010110895.2. Lineage (NCBI taxonomy): Eukaryota > Viridiplantae > Streptophyta > Pinopsida > Pinales > Pinaceae > Picea > Picea sitchensis. The sequence continues at coordinate 289,450 of SNQJ01S0035631.1, read as the reverse complement.
CTCTTTGTGTGTACACATCACTCTCAACCTCTCTTATACTCTTTTTTTCTCTCTCCATCCTCCCCTTATCTCCCCACTCCCTCTATATATGCCCCCTCCCTCTCTCTCTCCATCTCACTCTCAAGATTTCTATTTATCTACCCCTATTCATTCTTTACCAATTTCATATAACCCTCCATCTCTTTCTCACTGTATCTCCCACCCTCTCTCTCCCCCACCCTCTCCCCTTTATCTCTTTTCCTCTGTCTAACCCCATTCCTATCTCACTCTCTCTATACCACCCCTCTTTGTCTTCTTCTCCCTCAATCTCAAACACTCTCTTTCTCTCCCTCTCTCCCTCTTTCACTCTCTCGTTCTTCCTCTCTCTCCACCCCTACTCTCTGTCTTCCTATATATGACTCTCACACTCTCATACATTCCCTCTCTACCCCCCCTCTATGTATTCCTCTCTCTCCCTCTCAAACTCACACACTATAGAAATTTTGGTACATCGCAAGGCAAGAAATGGCCTTGACCTAGACATGTCAATACCTAGACCTAGACCTATACATAGCAAGACGTAGACATGGAAGG
>SNQJ01S0035631.1:271927-284297 GCA_010110895.2 Picea sitchensis | reverse complement strand
GATTCGATTGTGTCTCCCCCCCACTTGATTTCTTTTTTTATTTCCATAGTCGGAGGTTTTATTGTTGATTGTTTCTCCTACCCTTGAAAAACATCATTTTCTTCAGGGGAGATTATTCATCCCGACCTTAATTGTAGTTCGTTTCACCCTACCGAACTGATCTCTCCTTCTCCATTTTCCATGATGTAGATGAGCTGAGCCAGTCTGTTATTTGGATTTGGGTGAGGTTGGGCTGGTAGCTGGGGGCGTATTTGGGATTGTGGATTTTGGGACAATTGAAGTGGGGATTGTAACATAGGCTGAGTTTGAGGGGCCATCCCCATGGGTTGATTGTTTATCCCCATGGGGCTCTACCAATTCTAATTCCAATTTGGGTTTTGGGAAATCATGTTGGGCCACTGTGAAGGGTAAATGTTGTTATTGGAGTTTTTCCAGGATGAGGTGGGATATTGTGAGTTAGGCCAGGTAGAAGTTGTAGTTGGTTGATTCTGCCAAGAAGGGATTGCGGTGGGTTGGCTTTTCCAAGTGGGATTTGCAAGTGGATATTGCTAGGGTTTCCAGTTTTGATTAGTAAATGGCTGACCCTACCATGTGCTACCAGGAGCTTCCTGGTTATACTGTCTGGGGAAGGAAGAGAAAGGGTCCTGCAATGTATTTGGGAGCTAATTATGTCATTGACGACGTTGATCCATTAGATATAATGGTTATGTTTCTTCTTCTGCTTCCCTAAAGACAACTTTTAGTCCATGAAGTGATGGGCATTGTTCCATGTTGTGATCCTTGGCGCAGATAGCGCAAACCTGAACCACATCCAAAGGGGAATCCCTTGGGCCATGTTTCCTTCTGCACCTGTGGCAAAATGTGGGTAGCATTTGTTTTGCTTCTATTTTTTTTTGTTTGGCCTGCAACACATCCAATTGTGTAGTCAGAGTGCTCAGAATGTCCATTTTAAAGTTTTCTAGGAGATTACCAACTTCACCTCGAGTAACACCCCCACTGGTAATATTGCTATTTCTGGTGAAGGGGGTATGTATCCCTGATCTAGTCCATGAACTTCCTCTGGAGCACTTGATGCACAATAGGACAATGTCATCATAAGTTTCTTGATAAATATCACCTTTCCCCTTTAAATTCAATGTTTCTACCCATTCATCTCTCATACCTCTAATCAAAGTTTCCTTAAGTACTTCCCCTGATAGCGTGCCATAGGGTGACCTTTGTAAATTATATTGAAATCTCTCTACATATTCTTCTAATGATTCATTTTCTTTTGTAGTCATTTGAAATATTTCATCTTTTAAGTCTCTAGTTCTAGAGTAATCTTGATATTTTTTCAAGAAGTCTTGTTTCATTTCATCCCATGAATTTATAGTTTCCCCCCCTTATCCCATGAACTATCGTAGAGATGCTCCTTTCAAAGTGGAGGGGAACAATTTTAATTTTTGGGGTTTAGAGGTGTAGTCATGTCCTCTACATAGGACATCAAATTCAAATAAGAATGCATCCAGATATTATGAGATTAATCCATGAAAGGTTGGTAGGTTTTGTAGGGGAATAGCCTTCATGGGGGCACTGGCAATTGGATCAACTATCAGATATTCCAAAGTGGAAGTCTGGGGACACTGTGGATTTGTTTATGCCATTTGATTGAAAATATGCTAGAAATCTTTAGGGATTTCTTGATCCGGATATTTTATTTGAGTTGATTGGTTATTTGATCTTCTAGGGGATCTGATTTCACTCCCTCTATCTGGAATTTCAGGTATGCCTTCTTATTTTGCAGGATATTCAGGGTTGGGTGGTGGCTCTGTCTTAGTTATCCCACTAGTTTCTCCTTCTCCTTCCTCCAGGTTACAAGAGTTTCCCTCTCCTAAAGGGTTGAGGGGTAGGATATATGTGATTGGAAAACTTAGCTCAGTACCTTCAGTTTTGCTATGAATCTTGGTGTGGGCTGCAGTTGGTGAAGCTACCACCTAAGAGATTCGGGTGGATCCTTTTCTAGGTCCAACCGAGGCTTGAGATTCTTCTTTTTGGATGATGTTGTCTATGAAATTACTTCTTCCAGGGAGCACCGAGCCCTGGGGTTTGGTAATTTTTGGTGGAGGTTTTGGTTTTTCAAGATCTTTCTTCTTAGTCATACACACTTCACACAACAAAAAGGAAAAAAAATGAAAAGGAAACAAAAACACCTATGTAACCTCTTAATGCGTCATCTGGAGGTAGGTGCTGGTATAAACATCTTACTTATTGCCTGCATAGGTTCTTACCTTCTGTCTTCAATACCTCATCCTCTAGAGGCACAATCTATGCTACCTTTGACATTATTCCTCGACAATGACGCCAAAATGTTGAGCTCTAAAGATGTCTAAAAACAACCTTAGTTTAACATTAATTTATCAACCCAAGGATTCATGTTTTATCTCAAAGAATATCGACAAAGTCTATGCAGATAACTTATAGAGGCTAAAATCATGTAGCAAAAGTAGATTTGAGTTTTTCAACAATCAAGTTCCTCAAACATTCATTAAAGATTCTAGGGATTGAAATCTAAAGCTATGCAAAAGGAAAGGAACTAGCTAATATATAGAATTCATTCTAAGAGAGTAATTGAATGTAGATAAAGAATTGCAAGAATTGCTATCATTATGAATCAGAATTGCTGAAAATAAAAAGGCGAATTACTCCATCTATGGAAAGGAACAGAGACTGTAATCTAACTTAAAAGAGACGGTAATCATATTTCTATTGAAAGGAACAAGAACTATATTCTAGCGGAAAGGAACAACAAATGTAAACTAATGAAAGGAACAACAAATATAAACTTATGAAAGGAACAAGAAATGTAAACTTATGAAAGGAACATAAATTGTGAACTTATGAGGAACCTTCATGCATCGAATCTCAATAATGGGAATTGGAACAATAATCATTCAATACTTTCAGGGAATATCTATTTCTTGCGATTGACATGAAACCATCAACACACTTATGCGTTTGTTAACTACTATAAAAGAAAATTTAATCACAAGACATAATTTGAGCTGATACAATTACAGATCGAATAGTAGCTCCTTTAGATTGGGCCCTTGGTCCTTAGAAGCACTGTTATTAAAAAATTAGTATATAGAAATGGAAAAATTGCTCAAGGCTTCTATTAATTTCATATTTGGTACAACATTTCTACAAAAACTGCTAACGCATAACAATTCTATATTCTCTATTCTTGAGTGCAAAATCTCTCTTTTCTTCAAGATCTATTTACCCCTTATATGTTACAATAATCTGGGTAAATTAAGATATCCTGAGGATCGAGAGATCCTCAGGATTTATTTACTATTGCAATGAGTAACTCAATTATCTTTAAAACTGCTTTGCACCATAAAGTCTTCAACCTCCAATAGCTTGCACATCTTCAAGATTCCCCTTCCTATCTTGGGTTCAACAATATTTAACCAATCCTGCAATAAAATCAGAAAATTCCAATCATATTTAGAATCTATGTAATCTAATCTCCAACAATCAACACTAAAGGGTATATTATTTATTTTCTATTCTATTTACTTCTAAATAACTGAAAAATCAATCAAAATAATATCATGAAATGTGGGAAAAAGGAAGATATTTATACCTTTTTCATAACCTAACAATTATTAATTCCCGAAGGCTAAGGTGGACATGTTGAGTGTGGTCCTAAGTCCCTGGAAAGGGAACATATCCTAAATGGAGTGCATGCATCTCCAGGGAGACAGGTGTCGACCTAGGCTCATGCAGTTAAAACCCAATAGTCAAACTGTGTTGGGGGGTTTGCTTCTCATTTTCTTCCATTATCTATATATCTCAGGGCTCTCGATGATCGACCAGGGGGAATATCCACACACATATAAGAAACTACCCACGAGGGAAACAAAAATCTGACCTGTGTTATTCTATAAACCTAGTCTATCAACTCTGCCAAAATGAAATTCGTACCTTTCCATTTTGGGTTGTGGCCTTCATTTTTCCTGAGCCATACTAAATCGTTGTGGTTGTTCTCATCTTGCTGGAACTGATTCAAAGATTGACTGAGGAAACATGTTGTGAGACTTGTGATAAACTCTCTCCATGTGAGTGAGTGTATTGAGGAAGTGTGTTCTCCTGGAAGGAATCTCGTAGCTTCTACAAAGCTCTGAGAATTCTGGTCTGGTATGTTGTTGAAGCCCAAGACAAGGGAGGTTGAGCAGCCGATGGACTGTGTGATAGTGAAGGTGCATACTCCTGGGGTGGGACTGGCATGTGGGGAATGAGAGTCTATGATCAGTGGACGTAAGTGGCTCCTGGGAGAGAATCCTTCCTATGAAACTATGTGACTTCCTTATTGACCTTGCCTGGCCTAGGATTCCCTTACCCAGTGGAGTTTAGTCCCAGCGCGGGGGTGACCTACTGCTGAGAGTGATGAGCAATGTCGTCTAAGGTTGGTAGGTTTGTGGAAGGTCCGTACACAATTGGTGGTTTTACTCCAGTTAAAATATAAATATAGTTCTGTGCTTCATTATATATGTTATGCATGTCTGTGATTCTTGAATATTATCATGTATTTCATTGTGTGTATGAATTGTTGTTAATTCCATTCGAGTCTCTATGATAGCAGTAAATCTGTGATGTTTGTCTTAAATTCCTTAAATAGGCCTGTTATATATATATATATATATATGTTCCTCAGTGGCGTTGCCCAATAGTGGTGTGGATGGTTGGGTACATTACAAATTGGTATCAGAGCATGTCTATGGAAGACAAGGTGTTTGGGTAGAATTTCCCGACAGTGGTGTGGATGGTTGGGTATGTTACAAATTGGTATAAGAGCATGTCTGTGGAAGACAAGGTGTTTGGGTAGCATTTCCTGACAGTGGTGTGGATGGTTGGGTACGTTACAAATTGGTATCAGAGTATGTATGTGGAAGATAAGGTGTTTGGGTAGAATTTCCCAACAGTGGTGTGGATGGTCAGGTACGTTACATATGTCTTTGTCACAAAAGACTAGCCATCTTAATTTTAATCATATTGTTAATATAGGAAGAAAGGATGCTCTAAGAAATATTCCCAAAATTTTCAAACCTAAGAATATTGTTTGTAAGTCATGTTAGTTTGGAAAGCAATCAAGATTTAAATTCAAGGAAAGAGAACACTCCACCACTCAACCTCTTGAATTGATTCATATATATCTATGTGGCCCTAATAGTACACAACCAACTTGAGGTGAAAGATATTTCATTTTTTTCATTGATGACTATACCAGAATGACTTGGGTTTGATTGTTGAAGCATAAATTTGAGGCTTTTGAAAATTTCAAAATATTCAAAGAACATGTAGAAAATGAAACAGATTTTAAAATAAAGTTCCTAAGATCAGAAAGAGGAGGATAATTGACATCTTATGAATTCAATAATTGTTGTGAAAAGCATGGGAACATGAGACAATTTTCTATTTCCAGAGCCCCTCAGCAAAATGGAGTAGTCAAAAGGATGAACAAAACAATTTAGGAAATGGCCAAGGCCATGCTTGATGAATGATAAGTACCTAAAAACTTTTGGGGAGAATCTTTTCAAACTTTTGTTAACATTCTCAATAAATAACAAATAAGATTAAACAATGATAAAATCCCTTATGAGTTATGGCATGGAATAACAACATCAATAAAAAACTCCAAAGTTTTTGGAAGAAAATGATACATTAAAATAAATGAGGACAACTCAGGTAAGTTTGATTCTAGAGATGATGAAGGCATCTTGTTAGGATAATCCTCCAAAACTAAAGGACACACGTGATACAACAAAAGAATACATAAAATAGTTGAAAGTATATATGTAAAGGTAGATGAGTAACCACCTCATCCAGAGAAACACCAACAACATGATAATTCTTATGATTAACTTGTTAGAAATGATCCATAAGAATATGGAATGCACAAGTATCAAGAACAAGAGGATTCCAAGGAATATGAGAGAATGGAGACATCACAACCAAATACCCCATCAATGTATGTTAAAAAACATCATTTAGACAATTAGATTCTTGGAAAAAAGGAAGTAGGTGTACAAACCAGAAGAAAACTTGTAAATATATCTAGCTCTACAAAGTTTACATTTTTATCCATGCGTGAACCCCAAAAATTTGTGCAAGAAAGTCAAGATGACCATTGCATCAAAGCCATGAATGCAAAATTATACCAAATAGAGAAAAACAAGACATGGGATCTTGTTCCAAGAAAAAATGACAAGAATGTAATTGGAACTAAATAAGTATACAGAAACAACTTAAATGAAGATGGAAAAATAGTTATAAATAAGGCTAGATTGGTATGAAAAGGGTATGCTCAAGTTGAAAGAGTGGACTTGGAAGAAATTTTTTCCCTTGTTGCAAGAATTGAAGATATCGAGGTGTTTTCTTACTTTTGCATGCTATAGAAAATTCAAAGTCTACCAGATGGATGTCAAATCAACATTTTTGAATGGTTACCTTGAGCAAGAAGTTTGTGTGGAGAAACCAGAAGGTTTTCTTATAACTAAAAAAAAGGATCATGTCTATTGATTAAAGAAATCCTTGTATGGGATAAACCAGACTCCAATATCTTGGTATTATAGAATCGATGGGTATCTATAATAGCAAGGTTCTGAAAAGGGAACAACTGAAAGCAAATTATACATCAAAGCTGAAGATAATGACCTATTAATTATTTTAGTATATGTTGATGATATTATTTTTGGTAGTAAAATTGAACTAATGGGTAAGAAGTTTGTAGCTACAATACAACAAGAGTTTGATATGTCCATATTAGGATAACTCTCCATCTTTCTTGGTATACAGATACATCAATAAAAAAGATGAATTTTCATTTCTCAAAGTAAATATCTCAAGGAAATATTGAAGAAGTTTGGCATGGAAAATTGTGCATGAGTAATAACTCCCATGACTACCAGTTCCAAACTCAACAAAGATGACGATGCTCCAGAAGTAGATCAAATGATGTACAATTCCATGATAGGAAATTTACTTTATCTCACAACCTCAAGGCCTAACATCATGCAAATTCTTGGTTTGGTAGGCAGGTTTCAATCCAATCCTAAGGAAACTCATGTTCTTGGAGTCAAAAGAATATTCAATTACTTGAAAGGAGGTATTTATTATGGATTATGCTATCCAAAAAACACAGGCCTCATTCTCAAAGATTATACAAATGTGCATTGGGAAGGATGTATTTATTATAGAAAAATAACTAGTGGAGGTGCATTCTTCCTTTGAAGTTGTTTAGTATCTTGGCTAAGCAAGAAACAAACTTCCATTTCCCTTTCTACATCTGAAGCAGGTTATATAGTTGTAGGATCCTAATGTATGGAAGTATTGTGGATAAAGACCAATCTCAAGGATATTCAAGTTCCTTGTGATCAATTTTTTTCCATCATGTGTGAAAATACAAGTGCTATTAATCTCTCTAAAAATCATGTTCAACACTCTTAAACTAAGAATGTACCCATCAAGTATCACTTTCTCAGAGAGTAGGTTTAAAATCAAGCGGTTCAACTAGAATATGTTCCTTCCAAAGAGAAGATCATACATATATTTACTAAGAAATTACCTAGGGACTCTTTTGAGTACCTCGGGGAGAAGTTGGGAGTCCTTACTTCTACTCATTAATGCACATAACCTTCATGACAGGATGGAGGATTCTAAAAGGCATGTCCAACCTCAGGGGGAGCATCTCAAGAAATTGATAAGACGGAAATACAACATTTAGATAGGGGGAGTCACTCTCAAGATGTCTGTAGTCAGTAGGGTATATCCCTTTACTGTTGATGTTAAAGGGGAATAAAAATAGAGTTTCAACAAGGAGGAGCATACAACAATAGAGATGTGACAAAGAGGAGCATACAACAAGGGGACATGAAGTCCAGAGAATCACACTCACAAAGGGAAGCAACTCAACAATAGAGTTTCTATCAATGACAAAGGGGGATTTTGTTGAGCATATGTTGTGATTGATGTCAACATGATGCACAAACATTATGGTGCAAAGTTGGAACACAAGTAAAGTAACTACACATAAGGATTATTTTTTGAGCATATGCTACCATTGATGTCCATGATGGGTGTTATATATGCACTAAAAACACACTAAAAACCCTCAGTTAAATTGTCAACCCGGGGCAAGTAAACTTAGAGTTGTAGAAAAATATATGCCAAGGTAGAAGGATTGGTAGTAGTATATTCTAACTAAGGAAGTGGTTATCTAAGGGCTAATCTATTCAAGCAAAGCTATCTAATGAGCAGACCCTACTAAGCAAATTTAAACTATGTAACCTAAGTACTTTTGAACCAAGGATAGACAGATAGTTGTAAGAAAGAAAATGAAAACCCTACTAAGAAAACTAATTGAATCATGACAATAATAAAAAGCAAACTATTTAAGCACAACAATAAACAAATAGCAATAGAAAACTACTTTAACTAGTCTATTTGAATTCAATTAAACAACTATCCTATGAAAGCAAGTAAATAAAAAAACAACTATACTATCAAAGAAAGAATAGACAAGTAAGCAATTAGCCTATTAAAGAAAGTAAATAGATAACTAACCTAGGATAACTTCTACATCAAGTAAACTAATAAAAACTACTGAATAAGAAACTAACTAAGCTAAGAGACAAGTGAACTCTATTCTTAGTACAACTATTTCTAATTCATAAAAGGAAAACTACTAAATTGAAATCATTATGATAATAGGAGAAATTAACAACTAATGTCGTATGATAATCAAACTAATCTTTAACCCACCAAAGAAAAAGACTATGTATCCTACAACATCAAGAAGACTATCTATCCTACAACAACAAAGAAACTATTTTCTAGTATATGAAAACTCAAATATAGTGTTGATGGTTGTGTGAGTTGTTGGACAACTGAGAGGGGGGGTGAATCAATTGTTACCGTGCTTAAACAATTATGCTTATTTTAAAAATTTTGTAGAAGCACTGAATGATGATCACAATAATGAAGGGAAATAAACAATGGCACTTTCAGCATCATTCACATATATGAGAAACACAGAGACAAATATTTCCCGTGGAAACCCGTGCAGGGTAAAAACCTCTTTTTCTTTATATGATAAGTAATAGTTACATTTTTTACATTACCATACATATGAGAACCAACTCATAATGAGGCTACAACCTCAATTTTGCAAGCTGCAAGTTGCTGAGAGCACCAACTCTCTATTTTCTCTAGCACCCACTAGAAGGAAGCACCAACTCCTTGGTTTCTCCAGCACCAACTAGAAGGAAGCACCAACTCCCTAGTTTCTCTAGAACCAACTAGAAGGAAGCACCAACTCCATGGTTTCTCTAGAACCAACTAGAAGGAAGCACCAACTCCCTGTGTTCAAGCACCCACTTGAAACTTTGAGGACACCAGTCCTCCCTAGCACCTCCCAATCACCCTGAATAATAAACTCTTTGTTACTGAAACTTACTATAATGATATAACATTATTCAATGGTTTACCAACCCTATTGTTGTTCTGTCTGCATCAGTGCCTTTTGTATGCCCCTTGCACTTTCTATTCTTCTTCCTTTTATACTCTCTGCACCGTGTCCCTTTGATGCAACCTTCCTCTAGCGTGCATCTCTGCTCCTGCGCTTTGCCTCCTTGCTCACACTTGAATTTTCCCCAGGACAACAACAACCACAACAACTCCAACAAAAACAACATCCCTTATCTTCTCTGTAACGTGTATATCTAGTTTCCTTGCATCTTGTGCATGCAATATTCACAATTCCTCTGCATGCACACTCCGTGCCAAATTCCTCCACAACTTGAGTGATCTGTCTGATCATCATCGTGACTCTTCAACTTCTCTGGTCATTTTCTACCATGCATCCAGCATCATTGAGTGTTCTACTGAGATTTATCAACCTCTCTGGCAGTTGAAACTCTTCGTCTTTTCTGTGAAAGTCAAGCTCACCTTCTCTGTTTCAGTTACAGGCCTCAATCCCCATCCAGCTGTCAATCGCCTCCACGAACATCTTCATCCCTCTTGAAGATTCTCAGAGGCTCTTCACCTTCTCTTTCAATCATCCCCAAGTGTCTTCGAGTCCTCTAGCTGAAAAAATCAGTGGTTTCTAATAGTTATACTATGTCATGCTACAGTTGCCCTCCGATATTGTTCAAATGTATCTACACCATTGGATATGCAGTGAGAAAATATGGACGGTCAGAATCTGTGCTCTCAGATCTATGGTCGGGATTGGATTCTGGAGCCCCCTACCATTCTACCTTTAAGAGGAGGGGGGGGGTCCGGAATTGGGCACGCATCTCTCGAGCGGCCAGGATTAAAGCACCTAGATCAACGACGCTCAAGTGATTATGGACCCCCTTTTCCATTATGCCTTTAATTAAAGGGGGGGGGTCCGGAATGGTGGGGTACTGAGGAAGGGACCCATTCCTATCGTGTCACCTTTTGTATCGTTCTCCTCCCCACCTGCCATCTGTTCTCCACCTAACCGTGCACCAAGGCTCGTTCCCTTATATGGCTATGGTCATAACCAAGCACTTATGGTTAAAGTGATTTTCACAAATTCACGTTTTGTGAATCTGGAGATGAGGCATCTCGACTCTCCAAGTCGCGATCTCTGAAACCCCAAAACAGAGCTTATCTAGACTGACTCCTTCCCTTCTTGTGACCAAGGGTTGTGGCCACAACCTTATGCATAAGGCACTTTCGCGATTTCTCATTTCGCTGTTCCTAAGATGGAGATTCCCGTCACTCCAAGTCACGATAGCCGATACTCTGAGATGGAGTTGGATCAACGGTCAAGATCAAACCTTGATCTGACGGCTAATATTAAACCTTGATCTGATGGCTAAGATCAAACCCCGTTCCTTTGACTTTCCAATCAGTGACATGACGATCTTTCACCACATGTCCTATGGACCCAATGGTTCAGATCTTGTCATGATTTCGACACTTCACAGGCCTTCTTCATGCCTGATCGACGGTCCACATTCCTTGGTGATCTGATGGTCAAGATATTTTCATCAATTCGCATATCGCGATTTCGACATTCCTGTGGTGAATGTTTTTGATGCTTCCAACTCCTGATCCGCAAAACTCCGAAAGGTTGTAAACTTGTTGACGTCACACATGTCGAACACCTACCATGTGTCACCCTGATTCGTGACTTACATTTGATTGAAATGTTGAATCACTCTGACACTTGTCATTACCTAGTTGTGCCACGTGTTCCTAGCTGACGTGGTTTGCTGATGTGAGTCGGATCGACGGTCCAGATCTTATCTTGATCTGACGGCTGCGATTAAATTGTAATATCGCATATCGCGATTTCAATATTCCTGATGTTAATAATCTTTGACATGTTTAACTCGCGATCCTCGAAACTCCGACATGGACTGGGATCAACGGTCCAGATTCAACCTCGATTTGACGTCTCAGATTAATTCACGATTTCTCATATCGCGATGACACCCGCTTCTCCTTGTTATACTTTAAAATGTGTGCAGGTTCTCCTTGATCCAACGATGGTCGGGTCTTGCGCTTGGATCTAACGTCTGATATCTGTCCTCCTGTTCAACGCTCGAAATGCTTCTCGGGCCTTCGATCATTTTATCAATTTTGTGTTTCCTTCGATCATTCGATCTTCCTGTACTTATCTTCTATTTGTCTTTTGATCATCACTGCTGTACTCAAGCCATGATCAGTGCTGTACTTTCCATCAATGACAAGCATATGCTACCTGTTAAACATTTTCCAACAATCTCCCCCTTTGTTATTGATGGCAAATAAGGCACCCAAATCATTTTATCCCCCTTTGACATCAATGTCAAAGAAGAGACATGCATTAGATATTCAAACAATACACAACTCCCCCTAACAAGATGGACTCATTAGGTGTGAAATGAAATGACACCCAACTTCTGTCTGAGATATTCAAATGGTGTCTTGGCGAGGGGTTTAGTAAAGATGTCTGCAATTTGTTCTGTAGTGGGAATATAATGGACCTGAACAATCTGATTGGTGACTTGCTCTCTCAGAAAATGATATTTTAATGGAATATGTTTTGTCTTGGAGTGGAAGACAGGATTTTTAGACACATTGATGGCACTAGTGTTATCACAATGAATTGGAATCGGTGCAGTGTATTTTACCTCTAAGTCTGCAAGTGTCTGAATCATTCATAATACCTGTGTGCAATAGGTAGCAACAACAATGTACTCTGCCTGTGTGGTTGATAAAGAAATAGAACCTTGTTTTTTACTAAGCCAGGCTACTAAGGAGTCACCCAAGAAGAATGCTCCTCCACTGGTGATTTTTCTCTCATCAACAC
>SNQJ01S0035631.1:243741-271917 GCA_010110895.2 Picea sitchensis | reverse complement strand
TAAGCACAAAGTTCTTACTTGGATTTATTAACCTCTTCATTTGATTTGCAGAAACTAAACAAACATTAGTTTTCATGCGATGTGCACAAACAATATATTCAACACCATCCTTAGTGAGCTGATACATGTTATCTTCCCTATAAAAGATAGCCTTCCTATCATACAGATATGGACTACCCAACACAATACCACAGATATCCAATGGAACCACATCTAGATCTACCTCATCCACAAATCCATAAGTGATGGAAAACCTAAGTCTACACTGTTTTGTAACTTGTAATCGTGCATTATCACATACCCATCCAAGTGGATATGGCTTAGGGTGTAACTTAGCTTCCAATTGTAATTTTTTAACAATTTCTTCTGAAATGAGGTTTGCTTGTGATCCACTATAAAAAAGAATATCAATTTTTGTATGCTTAGAGATAACTCTAATATGAAATAACTCACTTCTCTTTCTTTCATCAACAACATGTTCATTTCTTGAAACATAACAAGAAGGAATATTACCTTGGATGCTTGTAGCGATCACCTTAGTTTCATCCCCAAAGTCTGATCCCAAATCATGTTGGATTACTACTGCAGTAGTTCTTTTGTCTTCTTTCTTCCAAAAAATTTTTGGCTTGAGCTTCAGATGAAGTTTCCAACATTTGGAAGCATCATGACCCTTCTTCTGACAATGAGTACATGTAGGCTTATCTCCTTCTTTCTTCAAAGTAGCTGTGTGTTTACTTTTCCATTTACCTTTAAACTTTTTTTCATCAGGTTTGAAAGNGCTCTGCCTCCTTTCTCACACTTGAATTTTCCCCAGGACAACAACAACCACAACAACTCCAACAACAACAACAACCCTTCTCTTCTCAGTAACGTGTATATCTAGCTTCTGTGCATCTTGTGCATGCAATATTCGCAATCCCTATGCATGCACACTCCACGCCAAATTCCTCTGCAACTTGAGTGCTCTGTTTGATCATCATCGTGACTCTTCAGCTTCTCTGGTCATTTTCCACCATGCGTCCAACATCACTGAATGTTCTACTGAGATTTATCAACCTCTCTCACAGTTGAGACTCTTCGTCTTTTCTGTGAAAGTCGAGCTCACCTTCTCTGTTTCAGTTACAGGCCTCAATGCCCATCCAGTTGTCAATCACCTCCATGAACATATTCATCCCTATTGAATATTCTCAGAGGCTCTTCAACTTCTCTGTCAATCATCCCCAAGTGTCTTTGAGTCCTCTGGCTAAAACCATCAGTGGTTTCTGGCAGTTATACTATGTCATGCTACAGTTTCCCTCCGATCTTGTTCAAATTTATTTGCACCATTGGATATGCAACGAGAAAATATGGACGGTCATAATATGTTCTCTCAGATCTATGGTCGGGATTGGATTCTAGAGCCCCCCTACCATTCTACCTTTACACGGAGGGGGAGGGGGTCCGGAATTTGGCCTGCATCTCTCGAGCGGCTAGGATTAAAGCACCTAGATCAATGACGCTCAAGCGATTCTGGACCCCCTTTGCCATTCTGCCTTTAATTAAAGGGGGGGGGTCTAGAATGGTGGGGTATCGAGGAAGGGCCCCATTCCTGTCGTGTCACCTTTTGTATCGTTCTCCTCCCCACCTGCCATCTGTTCTCCACCTGACCGTGCGCCAAGGCTCGTTCCCTTATATGGCTATGGTCATAACCAAGCGCTTATGCTTAAAGTGTTTTTTGCGAATTCACGTTTCGTGAATTTGGAGATGAGGCATCTCAAATATCCAAGTCGCGATCTCCGAAACCCCAAAACAGAGCTTATTTGGACTGACTCCTTCCCTTCTTGTGACCAAGGGTTGTGGCCACAACCTTATGCATAAGGCGCTTTCGCGATTTCGCATTTCGTTGTTCCTAAGATGGATATTCCCGTCACTCCAAGTCACGATAGCCGAGACTCCGAGATGGAGTCATATCAACAGTCAAGATCAAATCTTGATCTGACAGCTAAGATCAAACCTCGATCTGATGGCTAAGATCAAACCCCGTTCCTTTGACTTTCCAGTCAGCGACATGACGATCTTTCACCACATGTCCTATGGACCCAATGGTTCAGATCTTGTCGTGATTTCGACACTTCACAGGACTTTTTCATGCTTGATCAATGGTCCACATTCCTTGGTGATTTGACGATCAAGATATTTTCGTGAATTCGCATATCGCGATTTCGACATTCCTGTGGTGAATGTTTTTTATTCTTCCAACTCCGGATCCACGAAACTCCGAAAGGGTGTAAACCTGTTGACGTCACACGTGTCGAACACCTGCCATGTGTCACCCTAATTCGTGACTTACATGTGCTTGAAATGATGAATCAGTCTGACACTTGTCATTACCTGGTTGTGCCACGTGTTCCTAGCTGACGTGGTTTGCTGACGTGAGTCAGATCGACGGTCCAGATCTTTTCTTTATCTGATGGCTGCGATTAAATCGTAATATCGCATATTGCGATTTTGGGATTCCTAATGTTAATAATCTTTGACATGTTTAACTCGCGATCCTAGAAACTCTGACATGGACTGGGATCAACAGTCCATATTCAACCTCGATCTGACGGCTCAGATTAAGTCGCGATTTTGCATATCGCGATTACACCCGCTTCTCCTTGTTATACTTTAAAATGTGTGCAGGTTATCCTTGATCCAGCGATGGTCGGGTCCTGCACTTGGATCTAACATCTGAGATCTGTCCTCCTGTTCAGTGCTCGAAATGCTTCTCGTCCCTTCGATCATTTTATCAATGTTGCGTTGCCTTCGATCATTCGATCTTCCTGGACTTATCCTCTATTTGCATTTTGATCATCGTTTTTGTACTCAAGCCATCATCAGTGTTGTACTTGCCATCAATGACAAGCATATGCTTCCTGTTAAACATTTTCCAACATGAGTGTCTATGGTGTCTTATAATATCACGATGGAACTTAACAATGAAAGATAATTCAAGAGGGATAATCTCGATATTAACTTCAATAGAAAAGTAAAAGGTGTGAATTAGGCAATCTAGTGAGAACTTAGACATTATGAAAACAATCATCAATTATCCTACATATCCATGTGATTATTACTCATGCATTAATCATCAACAGTATAACGAGATTATAAAATTCAATTGCACTCTATACTATGTAAGAAAACTCATAACTAAATTCAATCATTAACTAAAAATAGGAATTGCAACCTAAGTCAACTAATGAGCGAATTAATTAACAACTAGTTAAGCAAAATATAAATAACAATTGAATAAGAAATCTAGAAATGAAAAATAGAACTAATACTATCCATCCAACGAAGCCTTATTAAAGAAAACATAAATTAAAATTCTATTCTAAAACTTTGTTTCAAACTCTATTTTGAACTTGATTTTAAAAGCATAAAGAAAATATAATCTAATACTTAATCACACATGGGGTTAGTGTCTAAGTTTGCAAACTTGTTCCTGATAACTACAAAGTCAGTGCATATTGAAAAAATCCTTCATACTAACCTACAAAAGGAAACTAAAAGAGTTAAACTATAAGAACAAATTATATAACAAAGAAATAAAATAGTGATTCATGTACAAGAAATAAAATAAAAGACATCTATTCTATGTTATTAATAAACAAACTCATAGAACAGTTACCAGACTACTGGTGGGCCCCTCAGAAAGTTGTCTTCACTCCTCAAATGCAGACCATGAACTCAACAAAGTGATTTCACCATTAAAACTTAAAAACATAGGTTTACACAATTCCGACAAAATGAAAATTGCAAAACAGAGGGAAATTGTCTTTGCTCTCTAATACATGACTTCCTAAACTTCTTAACTATTGTATGACCACCACGATGGTATTTATAAGATTTAAAGACTAAGAGATTGACCACTGGAGAGTCAAACCTCTTCTAAAAATAGTAAATTACATTAATGATTCCCTAACTACCGAAATGAAGAGAGCCAATAATCACCCAACTTAACAACCCAAACAGAGTTGTCAATAGTTCAGTAGTTGGAGGGGGCAAGCACGAGAAATCACCCATCACTGGTTTCCAATACCATAACCTTCAAATCGCCGATCATTTTTGTGTAGGACGAAGTGTCAGATAGAGTGTCGGCCCGAGTACTGGATTGAGTGCCGGATGGAGTACTAGACTGAGTGTTGAAAGAAAAAACATGCTGCGATTTTTCCCTGTGACACCAAAAATGTGAATTAGATTCAAGGAAATATAAAAACATATTGAATTAGACTTCAAGATCATCATTAAACATGAATTATGCATACATGGTATGGATCATAGTGTTTTGGCACAAAATCCCTTCAAAAACATCTTCAAAGCATAAAAACTCATATATAGATTCAACAAAAGTATCTAATTAACACCATAAAATAGATCATATCTCGCACCCAACATTACCCCCACAATTACGATTTTTGTAGGTCCCACTGCTAACAAAAGAAAATTACCCCTCGTGACTAATATTGCTGAGGAGGATAAAATTTAGAAGCTTCTCCTTCTTGTTGTGAATACGTTGCCTTATGCTTCTTGTGTTGCTTCAGTTGTGCTCTTAGGTTGCGGTTGGATTTGGTCATCTCATTAACCAACTGTTGAAGGGAGTTTACCTTTTCTTGGAGGATTTCATTATCATGATGAAGGTGTGTGTCTATTGTCTTCCTTTCTTCCAAGTGTTGGATAAGCTGAAAATTATCTTTTTATAGCTTCTCAATAGTAGGGACAAAATCAGTGATCTCGGAGGAAGGTTTAGACCTTTTGAAAGATGTGGACAATCTATCATTCTAGGATCTAGAGAAGGCATTGGTGAAGTATGAGTCATAGGGGATTGATAAGGAGAGGTAGGGTTTGACTTTGTGGCTCTAAAACATCCGCAGAAAATTCCCTAAGTCTCTTGTGAGGGCTCTCAAGATCGGAGGACACATGGATATGGTCCGAAGCAGGCAGGGGTTTTGCATAAGGTTTTTCTCTTGTCCTCCGGGTACTCTTTTGAAAAGGTCCTTTATTAAATCGATTGGATCTCCTCATATTTGTGGGACCTAAAGGAAGGTCTTGTTGAATCACTTATTGGATCTTTTTAGGTGTGGGATCAAGAGAGATTGAAGGCATCGAGGGGTTAACAATAGGCTTCCTTTGATCTTTACTCTTGTTTTTTTTACCCGATGAGGAATTAAGGGTTTCAACAAGCTTCTTGTGTTGTTCTAGTAAGGAAATGGTTTGTCCCAAGTGGCTTTTTTCCAGTCTTAATTTTCAAGTGAGGCTTTGCAAATTGATAGATAAATTCATTCGATGTTTGCCCCTGTTTCTCTAATTCAGCTAGAACAAGGAGTTTGATTAATATGTGGTGAAAGAGGATGTTTTGGGGGTTATTTACATTCTTCCTCACTTGAGACGACATCTTATCCAAGCTCTTTAAAAAGTAGAAGAGAAAATTCAAAGGTTTGTTGAACTGAAAATGAGCTAGCAATCTGAAATGAGAGGCTTTGAAAGTGGAATATCTACCTTCACATGTGATCAACCTAGTGATGATGATGAGAGGGTTAATCAATTCCTCTTTTATCCATTCCCTAGAATATCCTTTTTCTCTTGTGATTTTCTGGAATTCGGGTATAAAAAACCTGTTATAACTTGAGCGCAACAATTGGTGGTTTTTTAACCATCTATCTCCCATTCTTGGAAGCTTCGTGGTTGCAACAATGGACTCTTCTGAGACCTCAAAGGAAAGAGACCCCACGCATGTTTTCTTCTCAATGAAACTGAGGGAAAATTGCATGGAGATCCCATCATCCTAGCCCTGCAAGTGAGATAAGAATGGCCCCTAGGGCGCGTGCAAAAACACCTCTCTTCACTGTGAAAACTCAATAATGGAAAAAAGATCTGCATAGGAAGAGGGTTCATACCTCTTGGGCATTGTGATGAGGTCAATAAATAGACAGAGGTGAAATTCACCAAGAGAGGGTGTGATCGGGCCAAGGGATGGCACAAATTAAGCATGAGTTGAACGTGATTTGAACATGGGAAGAAATGGCAGAGGATGAGCACGATTTCGTAACACAGGGCAAGGCAAATGGCAAGGGTGAATTGGGATAATAGGTTACTCAGCCCGTATTTGAATTTTCTTAGGGTGGAATTGGTTTCACACATGTGCGCATGAGTTGCCATGTGTGGGAAATTTTGAATTCAAAGGAATGTTTTTGGGGGCAAGCTTAATGATGTGCAGTTAGATCAATGTCCAAGTATTTTGACTTAGACATTTGATCATGAACATGTCTAAAGTTTTCATCCTCACTCTCAATTGCCTGCAACCAATTCAATTAAATGTCATTGAATCCTTGTTACCTAGAATTGTGGATAGTTACTAGTGTGTGAATTCATATGGAACTTCATTCGACACCTCATATGACACTTCAAACAACACCTTTATGTTAAATACATTTTTACTACATGTAATGGATAGCCTGCAATATTGAAATGTTTTTGGCAATCACAGTGATCAAGAGCAGAGGTAGAGTGCTCCATTGTTGTTTATTTTTCCACCATGCTCACTCAATCCATATGCATAGGAAATGTAATGTCAAACCTACAATGTACAACTTGTAACAAAACATAAACCGATAGAGTGGTCTCTTAAGTATATGTTCAACAATTTATAGCACATGGGAGTTTATCACTTCAAAAACAAGATGACTATTGATGTTATAACCTATATCATGAAAATAATACAAAAATTATTAGAAATATTTATTTCTCTAGGCAATGATCATTTGTAAACTCATGAACCCCTCCCCCACACCTAAGTATTGTGACACCTCACAATCAAAAGTATAGGAAACCAATCAGTTCTCCCAATAGCTGAAGATTTATAGTATGTCAAGTGTAAAGATAAATTTCACAGATTGGTCTGACGAGACAGGTTAGAAGATGGCCCCACCTATAGGATAAGAGATCCTACATATAGATAAGAAGAGCTAGGCAAGAGAGTGTCAAGATAGTGTTAGATTTAGTTCCCAATGGGAATTTTATGGAGTTCATTAACCTTATCTTAACCATACATACTTCATGTCATATTTGTCTGCAAGTAATGCCGTACAACAGGACAATTTTAAATTTATTATTTATTTTTGTCAGATTACCATCCTCGCTAGGTAGAATGCCTTGCTCCTAGCAAGCATGTTCAGTACTTCGGTAGGTTTACCTAGTCATACCAAAGGCTGGTACCCACTTCCAGCAGACCTATTCATTATCCCAGTGGGTTAGCCTTTTACACCCTCAAAGACTAGCCCTCCATCTTTTAAGATTTTAGTATAAGATTGCTTTATGCAAGAATATGGTGGGAGAGCTCTGAAAAAAATATTTTTCTTTTTCTTTTTCAATTGGGATGGTATATATGTTAGAGTATGACTTTCCATTATATTACTTAGTGATTTTCCTGATGTAAGGGGTACTTAAGAGGACATGGCCTATCTAAAGATATGATATAAGAAAGCTATTTAGTGTGTAGTGGATGGTACCATTGAGAAATAACATAATGATATCTCTATGCTCAACTCACTTTCTTCTTTTGTAGTTATTGTGATGTTTCCATGACTAACCGCTAATTAAACCTCCTTGTTACTCTTTAATAAAGACATTTTACTCACTTACTCGGGTTTCTTGGAAAAACATTGTATGAGAGACCTCTAATCTTTATGCTTATTGTATCACTTCCTTATATAGTGGTGAAGAGTTTCAAGAGCAACTGCTTTGGAATGCCTTAAGAAAATGATTTTTTTTGAAAAATATGGCTAATTACAGTAAGTCAATATTCATTTGATGCTTAGCAGACAACACAATTCAAGTGTAACAATGCTTTGAAATATTTCCTTGAAATTGTCTACTCCTGGTGAAATAAATACTTACAAAAATCTCTAGAATTGCCTTATTAACAAAATTCAAAAACTATTTACATATGTACAGTAGAAAATTTAGAAAAATTTTCAAGAATAAGGGGGGACTTCCCCATATACTAAGGCTATTTCCTTGTCAGTTGACATGACCTATATAAAATCCTCTTTGGAAATGGGATTATGATAAAACTTTAGTCCGTGTCCATTTACTACAAAGGAGACTTGTCCATCATCAATTGTTTTAATTTTTACAGCTCCATTTTCATATACAATGTCTACCTTGTAAGGGCCCAACCACCAGGTGGTGAGTTTTCCTTTGAAGGTTTTAAATGGGGAATCAAACAACAAATCCCAATCACTAGGTTGGAAGTGTTTCCTCTTAATAAAGTTGGCATGCCACTTGCTCCTCTGGTTTTGGACTAATATTGTCCTTTGGATGGAATCTTGCTTGATTTAATCCAACTCATTCAATTGTAGGGCTCATTGCTTCTAAGCCCCATCTAAGTTTAATCCCAATTTTGTAGAAATATGAAATGTCCTTACTTGGAATTCTATTGTTATAAGTACTTCTTTCCCATACACTAGCTCATAAGGGGTATGCCCATTGGTATTTCTCCAGGTGGTCCGGTATGCCCACAGAGCCTCTGGAAGCCTATCAACCCAATCCTGGTGATTTAATTCAATAGTCTTGGTAAAGATAGCCTCCAGGACTTTGTTTGTATATTCTACTTGACCATTAGCCTACGGGTGGTATGGAGAAGATTTACAGTGTTTAATCCCATATTTCTCTGTTAACTCTCTCATCATCTTGGAAGTGAATTGAGTGCCTTGGTATGTAACAATTTCACTAGGGAAACCGAAGCAGGTAAAGATGTCTTCATAGATGAATTTGACAAGAAACTTTTATGTAGCCCTAAATAGGGATTTTTCCTCTACCCACTTGGTGACATAGTCGGTACAAACCAAAATATAGTTCTTCTTATGGGACATGGGTGAAATTGGTCCTACAAGTTAAGGAACCATTTTTCGAAGGGCTCTATCATAACTTGGGCATGCAAAGGAATTTCATCAACTGACATAGGTCTTCCTATCCTTTGGCAACTATCACAACTTCTCACATACTTGGCAACATATTTGAAAATGCTAGGCCAATAATAACCCGAATGTAACACCTTATATGTTGTACGTTAGTCAGAAAAATGGCCACCACATGGTCCATCATGACAACTTCATAATATTTCTGGTACCTCATCCTCTCGGACACATCTATGAATAATCAAATCAGGACTTGTACAAAAAAGGTCATGACCAACCCAAGAGTAATTAACACTCTGTGTAATAATTTTTCACTTTTCATGAGGTGACAAATGAGACGATAAATTCCTAGTAGCCAGATAGTTTTCCATATCTACAAACCATGGGGTATTGACAGAAAGGGAAAGGAGGTGCTCGTTTGGGAAACTATCATCTACAGGGATATCATCATCCTCATTTTTTATTCGGGAAAGAAAATTAGCTACCACATTATCCTTTCTAGGCCGTCCAAGCACAATGATATTAAATTCTTGTAATAACAGGAGCCACCTAGTCACTCGGCCATTAGTTATGGGTTTATTCATGAGAAATCTAATGACAGGATTATCTATTTGTACAAAGACTTTCTATCCTATAATGTAATGACAAAACTTGTTAATACCATGAACAACTGCCAAGAATTCCTTCTCGGTAACTGTGTAGTTTAACTCGGCAGGGGACAAGTTCTTTGTCATAAAATAAATGACATATGACTGTTGGTCCTCTTTCTTCCCTAATACTCCTCCTATTGTGGTGTCAGAGGAATCAATGGATATATGAAATGGGAGAGTCCAATTGGACCCTCTAAGGAATGGTTCCATAGAAAACTTAACTTTCAGGGTTTCAAAGGTAGTTTGATACTTCTCAATCCAAACAAAATCAACATCTTTTAATAGTAATCCAAACATAGGTGCAACAATCTTTTTAAAATTTTCAATAAACCATCGGTAGTATCTGACATTTCCATGAATGATTCTCACCTCTTTCTAAATCTTTGGGGGTGGAAGTATGATGATGACCTTGATCTTTGCAGGATCAAATTTTATCCCTTCATATGAAACATGATGTCTTAGAACCACTCCTTCAATTAACAACATTTTACATTTTTCATGACTTAGAGATAGGCTCATTTCTTGGAATCTGATGAGGAAATTTTCTAAGTTGTCTAAGGCTTCTTGGTAAGTGTTTCCATAAAATATGAAGTCATCCATGTAGACCTCCACACAATCATGAATAAGATCGACAAATATCCCTATTACTGCTCGTTGAAATGTGACAGGAGCATTACACAATCCAAATGGTAAGACCATATAGGCATAGGTGCCCCAAGGACAAGTAAAGGTAGTCTTGTCCTGGTCCTCAGTTGCTATTAGAATTTGATTGTACCTGTTGTACCCATATAAAAAGGAAAAATACTTCTTTCCAGACAAGGTATCTAGAAGTTGGTCAGTGAAAGGAAGAGGAAAGTAGTCTTTTAGAGTGGATTTGTTGAGTTCCGAGAAATCAACACAAATTCTCCATTTCCCAGTCACTTTCTTTGGAACCACTACAAGTGGGGATACCCACTTACTATCGGAGATGGGATAAATAAATCTGACATTTAATAACTTTTGGATCTCCTCCTTTACTATATCTTTAAGTGCAGGGTCCATCCTTCTCTTGGGTTGCCTAACATGTGTTACTTCCCCCTGGGTATATATGTGATGGATGCAAGTGTCAGGGTGTATACCCTTCATGTCAGTGTATTCAAAGGAAAATTCTCTTAATTGTTCTTTAAAGATATCTACTAATTGTTTCTATTGGTATGCATCTAGCCCATAGTTTATATGTAAAAAATTCCTTGGACTAATCTCGTAGGGAATAGTATAAGACATGGTAGACTCATCTATATAGAAGATAAAATATGTAGAAGATAAAATGGATGGATCCAATTGTTCCTAAATTCTTCCCCAAACATGTACTCAAATTGGGGAAAATATTGTGAAAAATACACACATGTTATAGCAGAAATAAACTGGTTTAGCACATTTTCCGTTTTGTGCTCCTAAAGTGCCCATGCATGGTCAGTTGGAAATATAGGTTCCTCCCAGTCCTTGTTCTCATATGGAAATTCAAGCCACCATAGATTCTCCATCATAGGTTGATATGGAGGGTAGATGGTGAGCTTCTGGATATAAAACTCGTTTGAGATGGTCATTTATCCCTCTTTGCAGCAAATAAATGCATTGGTTATGTCTAACCAAGGTCTTCCGAAAATAAAAGGATGGCCTTCGGTAGGGTCCTTTGAGTGAATGACAAGAAAATCTACTAGGTATTCACATGAGGCTAAAGTAACCATGATATCATCTAAAATTCCTTTAGGTATAACCCTGCTCTTATCTTGTAATTACAAAATGGTTGAGGTAGGCCGAAGAAGAGGTTGTAACTGTAATTGTTCCAAGGTAGTAGCGGTCATGACATCTATGGCTACCCCTAGGTATATGAGAGTGTTTCCAATGGAGACGTCATTAATATTTATGGTCACTACAGGGTTTCCTAGGTTCCCATATTTTTCTAGTTTCAGCTGCTCTGATATGTATTCAAAAATTCGCCCTACCAAATGTACTGTAGGAGGGTCCTTTTGCTTCCTACCTAGATTCTTAATACACAATTATTTTAATACCTTAATGTAGATTGTAACGTCTTTAATGGCTTGAAGTAGGGGAATCTTGACACAAATATTCTTTAATTCATTCAAGATGTCAAATTCCGATCGGGTGGCAGGTTTCTCGATTAACAATCTGTCTGGATAAGGAGGGGCCTTCGTAATTTGTGAAGGTTCATTTTAGGGAAGATTGGGTTCTTGGTTCTTCGAGATAACAACATCTTCCCACCTAGTGTAATCCATGGTTTGTTTAGTGGTCTCTTCTTCTTCTTCTTCCTGGATGACTACTGAAGGTCTCTGCCTATCCAACACTTTTCCTGATCTTATTTGAACTTCCTATAATGGAACAAGAGTGATAACATATGTCGGGAAGGCCTACATCTCAACATTAGGAAGAGGTTGAGGGGGATTATTATTAGGATTGGTCACTGGTTGTGTCAATAATAGTGTTGATCTCCGGGAGCTTGCATTTTGATATTGTAGAGGTTGTTTTTGTGGAATAGGAGGTAAAGGTGGTGGAACAAAACTTGGCAGAAACTATAGAGTGTTCGGTGGAAACTAAGGATAAGGATGGTTGGACATAGGGATAGGTGGATCTTGAGGGTTTCCTTGGTTATGTCCTCCTCTCCATCCATGAAACCGAGGATGTTGGTACTGAGTAGGCCAGTTTTACCAACCTGGTGAGTTCCACTGTTGTTGTTGACAATAAGGTGGAACTTGAGATTGTAGATATGGATATGTGGGTTGGTTCCTAAGCTTCCATGGCCTCCTAGGTGCATAAGAGGACTCCCCATGATACCCACTCCTATAGATAGCTAATAAACTAAGAAATTATGGACATTTTTTAGTTGAGTGGTCTTCTGTGCATAAGCCACAAACTAAAATGTTATCTAATGGGCATTCCCTTGAGGAATGCTTCCTCCTGCATCTTGGGCAATATATGCTCATTGCGACATTTTTCTCCTCCTACTTCTTTTTAATTTTAAGGGTGTCAAACTAGGAGCCTATTGTGCTTAAGATATTTGTCTTGAATTTTTCTAAAAGGTTCCCTATCTTTTCTCTCATGATACCCCCTGAACTAACTGGTTTTAAGCTTCTATTATAAGGATCATGAACATTCTTTCCTGTTTTGTCTCTACTCCTTGAGTAATTTTTACACATTTCACATATTTTGGAAAATGGTTTATGGGAGATGTCACCTGATGTCATTGGGTTAAGCATCTCTAGATATTATTTTGAAATTCCCTTAAGGAAAAGATCCCTAACTGCATCATCTAGAAAGTCATGGTATTTTGAATTCTCGGATATGTAACCAAATCTTTCCATATAATGTTCAAGGGTCTCGTCTTCTAATTGTTGGATTTTAAATATGTCATTACGAGACTCTTTGGTCTTGCATTAGTCTTGGTACTTCTTAATAAAGATGTCTTTCATGGCTTCCCAAGACCTAATACTGGATTCTCCCAACCCCATGAACCATCTTAGTGAAAAGTCTTTGAGGGTGGCAAGAAAGAGTTTTAGTTTCTGGGAATCTTGTACGTAGTTGTAGCTCCTACAAAAGATGTAGAATTCAAATAGGAAGGTGTTTGGATCTTCATTGTTTTTACCATAAAAGGTAGGTAGTGCTGAGAGAGGAATATTCTTCATGTTGACATTTGGGGTGGTGTCCAAAATTGGAAACCCGAAGGTAGTTTCAGTTTGGTTTCTAGTTTCTTCTTCCTCCCCGTGTCTTACATTGTTATGATCCTCCTGATCATCCATGTTGGTTTGATTTCCAAAAAGAGAGTGCCTAGGTGGTTTTATATTTGAAGAGAACAAGGTTTATCTTTGGTGGAAAGGTCTTCCTACTGATTGGATATCTGGGACTCTACTTGAGCCAGTTTAGATTATTGGTGACAAATTTTATGTGCCATTTTGAGAGATAATTACATTGTCTAAAGTACCAAACAAAATATTCACCTGTTCAAGGTCTATGATGTCCTCAAAGTTATGATCTATTGGTGGTGGTGTAAAAGAAAAGGTTGTATTGTTTGGTTTTGGATCTTCTGGTGGTGGTGTAAAGAAAAGGTTGTATTGTTTTGTTTTGCTGGCGCCTGAGTGGTCTTGCCTCATGTCCCAATATGATTGGTGATTCAATTTATTGTTCTATAGTGCTCCATGTGTTAAAGGTCTCTTCAGAGACTATTTTAGTTATTTGAGTTGAGCTAGCTCCTATCTTTCGGTATCTGCCCATGAAGCTTATGAGTGGAATGTGCCTTCCCCTGAAAAGATTGGAAGGAACCTTGGTTGAAAGGTCTCATTTATATATTTAATGTGGATCTACCATTTGGTTTCTAGGTCCATTCATGAAAGTAAACAAAAGAATAAATAAAAATCTACCATTGTGTTTCTAGGTCTATTCGTGTGAAAGGTGATAACAACAACAAAGGAAAAATTACCATTGGGTTTTGTGAAACTACAATAAAGCAGATGTATGCTAGCTTCTTACCTCTCGGCCTTAAAGTTCCCACCACCAATCTAATTCTAAGGTTTAAAAATTATATATTTCCTAAATATTTCATACATTGAGACAACTCCTAGTAATGACGCCAAAAATGATGGGTGTTATATATGCACTAAAAAACACACTAAAACCCCTCAATTAAATTGTCAACTCAAAAGTAAACTTAGAGTTGTAGAAAAATATATGCCAAGGTAGAAGGATTGGTAGTATAGTCTAACTAAGAAAATGGCTATCTTTCCTATACACCTATATTCAAGAAAATGTATCTAATGAACAAACCCTACTAAAAAAATTGAAACTATTTAACCTAAGTTGCCTTTGAATGAAGGATTGATGGATAGTTTTAAGAAGACAAGTAAAAACCCTACTAATCAAACTAATTCAATCATGACAATAAGCAAGAGCAAACTATTTAAGCATAACAATAAACAAATAGCAATAGCAAACTACTTTAACTAGTACATTTGAATTCAATTACACAACTATCCTATGAAAAAAAGTAAATAAACAAGCAACTATACTATCAAAATAATAATATAGAAGTGCTAAATTAACCCTATTAAAGAAAGTAAACAACTAACTAACATAGGATAACTTCTAACAAGTAAACTAATAAAACTACTCCAATACAACTAACTAAGCTAAGAGACAAGTGAACTCTATTCCTAATACAACTATTTCTAATTCAAAAAAGGAAATCTACTAAACTCCAAAGCATTATGATAATAGGAGAAATTACCAACTAATATCTTATGATAATAAAACTACTCTTTAACCTACCAAAGCAAAAATACTATGTATCCTATAACAGCAAGAAAACTATCTATCCTACAACAACAAGAAAACTATCTTCTAGTCTATGAAAACTCAAATATAGTGTTGATGGTTGTGTGAGTGTCTTCGGTGTCTTATAATATCACGATGGCACTTAAAAATGAAATATAATTGAAGAGGGATAATCTATATATTGACTTCAATAGAAAAGTCAAAAGTGTAAATTAGGCAATCCAGTGAGAACTTAGCCATTATGAAAACAATCATCAATTATCCTGCATATCCATGTGATTATTACTCATGCATTAATCATCAACAATATAACAAGATGATTAAATTCAATTGCACTCTATACTATGTAAGCAAACTCATAACTAAATTCAATCATTAACTAAAAATTGGAATTGCAACCTAAGTCTAAGAAATAAATTACATAAATTAAAACTAAGCTAGACCTATTTCAACAATTCAACTTGCATAAAGGAAAATGCTTATAAACAAAAATTAAACATGATTCTAACATATAACAAGTAAACTAATGAGAAAATTAATTAACAACTAGTTAAGCAAAATCTAAGTAACAATTGAATAAAAAATCTACAAATGAAAACTAGAATTAATACTATCCATCCCTCGAAGCCTTGTTAAAGAAAACATAAATTACATTTTTGTTCTAAAACTCCGTTTCAAACTCTATTTTGAAATT
The DNA here is from genome assembly GCA_010110895.2 of Picea sitchensis. Classification (NCBI taxonomy): domain Eukaryota; kingdom Viridiplantae; phylum Streptophyta; class Pinopsida; order Pinales; family Pinaceae; genus Picea; species Picea sitchensis. The sequence continues at coordinate 256,309 of SNQJ01S0035631.1, read as the reverse complement.
GATTTTAAAAGCATAAAGAAAATATAATCTAATATTTAATCAGACATGGGGTTAGTGTATAAGTTTGCAAACTTGTTCCTACCAACTACAAAGTTAGTGCATATTGACAAAATCCTTCATACTAACATGCAAAAGGAAACTAAAACAGTTAAACTATAACAAGAAATTATATAACAAAGAAATAAAATAGCAATTCATGTACATAAAATCAAATAAAAGACATATATACTATGCTATTCATAAACAAATTCATATAACAATTACCATATTGTTGGTGGGCCCCCCAGTAAGTCATGGTCACTCCTCAAATGCACACCACGAACTTAGCAAAGTGATTTCACCATTAAAACTTAAAAATTTAGGTTTACACAATTCTGGCAAAATAAAAATGGAAAAACAGAGGGAAATTGTCTTTTCTCTCTAACACATGACTTCCTGAACTTCTTAACTATTGTATTACCACCACGGTGGTATTTATAAGCCTTACGGACTAAGAGGTTGACCACTGGAGGGTCTAACCTCTTCTAAAATAATTAAATTACATTAATGATGCCCTAACTGCCGAAATGGAGAGAGCTAATAACCGCCCAACTTAACAACACATACAAAGTTGTCAAGATTTCAGTAGCTAGAGGGGGAAAGCACGAGAAAAACCCATGTTCCTGATTCTCCCATCACTAATCGCCAATACCATAACCACCAAATTGCCCATGGTTTTCGTGAAGGAGGGAGTGCCGGACCAAGTACCGGATTGAGTGTCGGATGGAGTACCAGACTCAGTGTCGAAAGAAAAAACATGCTTCGATTTTTCCCTATGACACCAAAAATGAATATTAAATTCATGGAAATATAAAAACATACTAAATTACACTTCAAGATCATCATAAAGCACGAATTATGCATACCTGGTGTGGATCATAGCGTTTTGGCACAAAATCCCTTCAAAAACTTCTTCAAAGCATAAAAACGCATATATACATTTGACAAAAGTATCTAATTAATGCCATAAAATCGATCATATCTCAGGCCCAACAGTCCACAAGGGACAGGAACAGTATGGTGCAAAGTTGGTGCAGGGCCAAAGGAAGTGCGCGAAAGTATTCTTTCTATTATACTATCACAGATCCAAATGAAACGAAACTCCTAGAATAAATCATGAAAGGTTGAAAACATAAGTACATAGAAGGATTGAAGGATGAGGGGGCTAACAACTAAAAATACATCATGAAAGTGATTGAGTCTACCAATAGTATGCACAGAATAGGAGGATGACCTATGAAGCAGTTCAAAAGTAAAGTAGATTGCAACAAATTTTCTTGTCCTCGATTGTGGAGTGAATCAATGGAACTTTTTGTTGCATCGCAATGATGTATGTGCAAATATAGGAGGGTACCTTGACAAAATTTACTAGTGACAGAGTGGAATGCAATGGGACAAGTGAAAATTTGGAGTCATTAGGGAAAGATCATAATATGGTGGGGCGATTGGGTGAGTATGCTACAAGGAAAGTGCGACAGGTTAAAGAGTTATGATTTGTATCTTGCATCCTTATTCTATACATGCAGTAGATGCTTTGTAAATCAAAATGTGAATTACTATGACAATGAATGATTTGGTAAAACAAGAAATATTTGGTCCGTTTTAGTTAGTCAAAATGTCTAGAACAAATTTTTTTCCACATATAACTAACTATACTTTGATTTGGTCAAAACATGTCCACAATATAACTGTCATGCATCCACATACTTTATTTAGACATAAGTATAATTGAAATAAGCTTAACCTAGTCAAATTGTTTCCACAATGTAACTATTATGCGTCCACATACATGAAGGATAACTCAAGAAAAAACACTATAAATGAGGATGCATTCTATTCCATTTAGTGTTTATGAAAAATAAAAGTAAAAGTACCTATAACTTTTTAATGTAACTATTAGATTAATTTTTGTAGAGAAAGGTCGAGGTCCTATAAGAACCTTTTTTTTAAACTAAATTCATGGTGGAAAGGTTGTGTGAGGGTGAGTTGAAGCTCACATAGGATTGGTGTCCTCATTATGCATGAAAGGTTGGTTACTGAGAGGATTGGATTCCTTATTTGCATCAGGTTGGTGCTTGAGAGGATTGGTGTCCTCATTATATGTGACAGTTTGGTACCTAAGAGAATTGGTGTTCTCATTTGCAATAGGTGAGTTTCTGTCAACCTAAAAAATTGTAAATTGTAAGTTTGTGCTTGCATAAGAACATAAAGAAAGATCTATGGTTTTCTCCCGCATTGGGTTTCCACGTAAAATTTATGGTGTAATGTGTTTTATGTGTCATGTTTTCTGTTCCACATTTACTGTTTATTAAGTAATAACTTATGAACAACTTTAATGTTGCAAAGGAAATAAAATTAGGAAAACTGATACAATACCAATTCACCCCCCCTCTCAATATTGTTTTAATTTATAACACCAAGTATATTCCAAAATATTTCTCAAGAATGTACCATAACATCCATAATATGTATCAAAGAATATTCCAAAATCTCAAAGACATGCCTCAAATAATGTGCTAAAATATACCTCAAGCATGTACCAAAATCTCCATGGAATACATCAAACCATGCGCCAAAGATATGTCTCAGGCATGTATCAAGAATGTACCAAGATATCTAATATGTGCATAAACAATAAGACACTATCTCCAAAATATCACCAACATGTGTCTCTATCCATGTGCTAAATTCTCTCCAAGATACGCCTCAAACATATACCATAAAATCAAGATATAACCCTGAAAAACACATGTAAACTAGACATACCTTTAATCATGTAACGACCTGGTGCATAAGATCTCTTCACATCATACCTTACTCAATATCAACATCATCAAACTAGGTCCACTTAGAAACTAGGTACACATAGAAATTATGTCCACATGGATCCAAATATAAACCCCAACATCACTTCTTAAATTTTCTCCAACATTTGTTTGAGACTAGTTTCTAGATTAGTTAGAAACACTAACTCGCAACAAGTATAACTTTGTACCTGTAATGAAAAGATATCAGAAACTTGTACCAAATTTTCTTTGATATCTTCTATAAAATTCCTCCAAGTGTTTCTCCCTAATTCGTAACTGAAAAAGAGATATAGAAAAAATGGCAGAGCTTCCTAAATTTTGGCCTATTCTAGAGAGACAAATTGTACAACATGCCACATGCTCATTATTTGATATCTTATTCTAAAAATAACACATAGAATACAAAATAATTTACTCTTTCCAATTCAATTAGTTCCAAAGACTTTGGATCCTCTATGAATAAGTTATGAATGTTTTACTCAAAATGCCTACTTGAAACTAGTTGCAGGACTAGTCAAAAACCCTATCTTCCATAGAGTGTATATCCAATAGTACAATGACCCATAAGTTGAAATACGTACCAAAGGTACTTTGATATGTATTCTAAACAACCTCCAAGTTTTTTCAATATGAATAATTCTAGAAAAACATTATAGTGAAAATGGTAAGATGATGTTTAAAAAAAATACCTTAGAACACATCATCTCAAGACTTCACCTTCCATTGGAATTTCTCCCTTCTTCACTCCATCTTCTTTCTGAAATTCACTACCAATATTGTGATAAGATATCAGAATATTTAATAGAGAAAATAAGAGGCTCTTAATGAGTATTTATATTTTTCTAAGTACATCCTTTACTTGAATTTAGGTCCAACATGTAACGTCTTTGACCATTCTTCGGGGCTTTCATCTTTAAGAGGGAATACATTCTCAACCATGAGAAACCACGTGGCATGCCACCTACCATTGGAAACAATATGATGAGGACTATCAATATATGGAGGTTTTGTATACAATTTCAATGTTCTTCATACTCGTTTTCACGAATCAACTATGGGCTTCATGACCACACCTTTGGGGCTTCTTAATCACTTAGCCATATTTCCAAGGCTTCTTGTAGACTTCTTCAATGTGTCTTCCTTTCTAGGCCATTCTTAAAGCTACTCCATAAGGGGACCTCTTTGGAGACTTCTTCAAATAACCCATCACTTATAGAGGCTTCTATATTTCTTCTAGGGTTGACATCACCCATTACTTCTAGGGGATTTTGGGGCTTCTAGAATTCTTCTAAGGTTGACATCAATGAATTTTTTTTTTACACAAACTATTGAATCCATTTTCAACACATTCGAATTGATAGTAGATTTCCTTTTCATCTATTCATGCAACAAGAAAGAAAATTATGTGAACAAGAGCTCATGCATATTCGAGTAAAGATATATTCCTTTCCAATCCTTTGTGTTCACCCTCAATTATTTCATCTCTCATAGGGAAAAATCATACTCTTTCTCTTCTATATAGTATTAAATATCATCCTTAGAAGGATTCCAAGCCATTTATATTTTACTTCATCGATCTCAACAAGACTTTAGGTCCAAAAAACAGAACATTTTTTGGGTTCTTTAAGTCCATTCTAGCACGTGTTTCGTCTTTCTTAACACTGGCAGTTTTAGACCCAAGGTTTGTCTATATTTGTCCAAAAAAACCCCAAAGCAATGACATATCAATCCTCAGTGATGGATAAGGAATTTATTACCTGAGATGAAGAGGGGATCATAGAGACCATACATTCTTGTGATAGGGATGAAGAATTAAACACATCAAAATTCATTGCAATTAGAATCCATATGGCTCAGGTCTGATAAACTATGAGGAATAATAATTAAAACAATACACACACATATCCAACTCATACGTAATGAAAAAATAAGGTATTATAACCGTTATATTTTTATGAGTGGAAGAATTCCATCATATCAGAGTTATACATTGCTCAAGATAGACACATATGACATCCATAAAACTTCATATCTTTGATATATAAACCCTAATAATTACAACATGCCTCACAATGCGCCTATGCTAAAAAATCAGACATAGAATACACTCAGAACTATATTCAAAGAATTACAACAATAAAAAAGGATCAAAGGGAGATTGATATAGAGAACTATGCCAACTCAAAACTCTCTAACTAGCTAGCCCTATTTATGAAGTTGGAGCTTCCTTTATATATTTATTTATTGGGAAGTGTTGTGTGTTTGTACTCTGCTCCACTCGTTTTTCCGATACATCTTCCTCACATGATTCTGGTGCTTTCCAGTTCTCCATGTTGAATCGCGCCATCATGGGAAATCTTAATTTCCTATCCATATTATTCTTTGCCCATCCCACATATTTGTATGTTGCTGGAAATAAACATTCGAGGAGATTCCCCCATGATTCCTTTCTTAATTTTGGTGGGAATCTTGTTTTCTAACACAAATGAAAAAACTCAGATTGATCTACACTTGGTATTATTTAATATTGGCACACAATTGACAAAACCTAGACTGATGCATGCTCTATTGCATTCCTCACATAAAACTGAACCAAAAATAAACCAAAACTTTGGGTGCCAACACTAGTTCTAGGAGAAAAGATGCTCTATTTTTAAAGACTCCATTTTACAACTAATATTAGAAAAATGATAATTATGAATATCCTTGAGAATATCTCTATTTTGAAGTTGTTCAATAAAGTTTTAAATTGAGAATATGTCCAATATATTTTACATTCAATCATAACAATGCTTAAAAATATGTCTCACACTTTAGAGTGACAAACAAGACTCATAATAATTACAAAAACCATGATTTTATGGAATAGCCATGTCATCAACAGAGAGATGAGTCATCGCTCCCATGAGGAACTGCATGGGTCAACAACTTTGACAAGTATTAGAACGAGCGACAATAATATTCAATAATATCATTGGGATTGTTGAGAGTAAAAACACTTGAGAGTAAGAACTTCCTAAATCATTAGAGTATCAAGTCCTGTAGTGCTCGATCATCCTGTAGGCATTTTCTTAACACTTTGATAATAAATACCTGAAAACAACTATTATCTTTCTCAAATTCAAGAAAGACTTAATGAATTGAAGCAACATATATGTATCATACCTTTTCCAAAAGAGAAAATATTGGACAATGATGGTTGTAAAAAGGGTATGGATGACATGAAGAAAATAGGTAGAATAATAAGAAAAAGATTGAAAAACCATTTTCCAAACTCAACTATTACCTCCTTCAAGTGCAGGTAGGGAACTCTCAACCTCTAAAAGTGATCACGGGATAGATCCTTACCATAACTGGGTGGTTGAAGTAGAGACATAGGAACAACTAGACCTAAGCCTTTGATCCTTCATGGGTATATCCATATGTTGGTGTAGTATACTTGAGGTGAAGGATCTTCAATCAACCTAAACAATCAACTTCTATGTTTCAAATGAAAAGAGATATTGATGGGTGGTTTCTTGAATGCCTACCCCTAAAATATTAACCTATACTAAAATTTTGTTCTGTGAACTCGCAAAGGAGAATTTTAGTGGGTTATTTAGAGTTGTGTTTCAATAGTTTTGGATTGGAGTAATGATACAATCCATTTATATTAGGTATGTGATGAATAATACCTTTAGAAATGCTTGATTTTTCTAATTCTCCTAGATCACTTTTTGATTTGGATTATTTTCAAAACGAAATGGAAGAAGAGATATTACAATGAAATACACATAAAATTTGCCAAAAATAGAGAAATACAACAATACATGATTTCTATTATTGAAAGAGATGTATATAGATTGTAAAAATACATAGTGAAAGACTCGCTAGAATGGTGGCATCTTTATCTATGAACAAAGACATGAGAGTTATGGTCATTCGCAAGAATATGATTACAATGAGGTGTTGAAGTCATTTTTACGATAAACATGAATGCCAAAACCCTAGACATCCAAAAATGTAACCCTAGGAGATTCCAAAAGTCATGTGGGTCCCATTGGGGTAAGTTAGTACATTAACTTCCCAAGGTTGTAAATTTTTCATATGATCTCCATTTTAGGTGCGTGATAGCCCTTTGGAAAGGTATTTTCTAGAAATATGCATTATGCCATCAAACTTTCACTCCTGAAGTTTGAATGTGGTAAGCCAAGAAAACATTGTTTAGAGCCCCAAAATGGCCCTAGAAGTACATAAAGATGTACTGGCATGAAAAATTCCAAAATAAGTCGGTTGGAATAGGTGGTCGGCCACCAATATCCACCTGGATGTTTTGTATGGATTCAGGATATCCCCATAGGTGCATAACCCACAATTACAATGAAATGTCCCGATTATAGAGAAACATGTTGAGCTGAAAACTGTCAAGATGAGCCGGTTAGAATTTGGAACAGATGGGTTTCCACCAATATCCACCTGGATTAATCCTCCCCCCTTAGGAAGTAATGGTCTCAATTACGTTGAGTTCCCCAGGAAGAGGGGATTTTTTTTTCTAAATTTGAATCTTGGTGAGTTGTGTTCGTTGTTGGAGAAGTTGTGTTACTTCGTCTGTGGATGGATGTCATGAACCTGTTGCTAATGTGGTTGAATATATTGCACCAACCTGTTGTCTCTGGGATTGACATGGCATTGTGTAGGCACCATTGTAGGTGAATAGAAAACATATTCTTTATCTTATGCGATCTGTTTCTTCTTGACATAAGGTTTTGAGACTGCAGTGGTTGTAGTGGTCTTTTGTGCATCCTTTGAACATACTTTGAAGAGGATGAATTTTGCAGTATGAAATATTACCTTGTGACACTTCTTTGGTGGAACAATAGTTGGAACTACCTCTTGTATCCTTTAGAGATGACCCCCCAGAGTAATAATGACACTACTGGGTTGAGACTCATAAACATCATGATGTTTCCACATATATGGTTTGCCCAAAACAATACCACATAAATGAAGAGGGGAAACATCACACACTAACTCATCATTGAAGAGTTGGATTCCATAAGATAGGAAACATTGTTGGTTGAAACAAATATCTTGTCCCTGGTGAAGCCACCCGATTTGGGTGGCTTCACCAGGGACTTGGGTGTGGTGTTGTCGACAACCCCAACTGTTTGATTACCTAAAATATTATGAGTTTATTTTAGCCACTGCTATCAACAATTAAATGCAATGGGGTCCCCTTCATCGACATCTATGAATTGAAGAGGTGCTCCCCCTCTTCAGGATCTAGTGGTTCTTCTAGTTGAATTGTTGTGGTTGTGAAAGTAGCAGTAGGGTATGCGCCAATGATCTGTCTGTTTTTAGTATTTTCTAGATCAAATCCAAAATCACAGTTCGTCTCCTTATATTTAATCTCGACCACCAGTAACTGTTTCGAGTGACATTCATCGGTGTTGTGCCGGGGGATTTTGTGGAAGCACCACTTCCTAGTGTCATTCTTCTTCTTTCCTTTACCCTTATTTTCATGTTTCTTGGAATGGATTTCAAAGTGCTATTGGTTAGGGTTGTCTTTACCATTATTTGGTTGTTTCATATTTTTAGACCCGAACTCCCATTTGTTATGGTGCCTAAAGTTTTTCTCAATTTTGACAACATATCGATAGGCAACTTCCAATGGTGAGATTTTTAGGAAATGCATTTCAGTTTGGATGTACATATGCAGAGTACCATGGTATTTATGATCCAGATGTCACTCAGAGTCATTGATACCCAGCTTGGTTTGCAAGGTATGAAAATGATTTGTGAACTACGACATTATTTGACTCTTCTCTTGCCATAATGTGGTCCATCTCATGTACTAGTCTTCATATTTATCAATAGAGTTGTATTGTTCCTTGACCACATCCAAAACAAAATCCCAAGTGGGCTCGACACCATATATTTCAAATTCCTCTCTAGAACTTTGCTCCCATAAGTTTCTCACCAATATTTGACATGGGGGAGAGCCTTGAGGAGTGCAAAGGTGATATTTTCCATTCGAAATTTTTTTGAACAAAGAAATAAACTTCTAGCAGATTCACTTTCTAAAGCATCTGAATCTATCTGGCCCTCAAATATGAGAATATAAAAATCAACTTGTACCTTGAAGGGAGATGTTCCTACAAAGTGATCACTTGATGAAGATGTGGGAAATATTTTCCATCATTTCATCCCTCTATCACGTGAGAAATTGTTCAAGAAACATGTTAATTGAATCTTTTTCTCCATTGTTTTTATTTTCTGCCACCATAGAGGGTTTCTTGGGTGTGTGAGAGAGATTTTACTCAAGAGATAAAAGATCGATACCTAACTTTCTATACTTGGACCTCATTGGGGACATGCAGTGAAAATTGATCAAGAGAAGCCTACTTTGATACCATTGATCTGGATTATTTTCAGAATGAAATGAAAGAAGAGATATTACAATGAAATATACATAAAATTTTCCATAAACAGAGAAATACAACAATAGATGATTTCTATTAATGAAATAAATGTACACAGACTATAAAAATACATAGTGCAAGAGTCGCTAGAATGGTGGCAACTTTATCTCTGAGAAGTGATGTGACAGATATCCTCATTCACAAGAAGATGATTAAAATGAGGCTATAAAGGCATTTTTATGATAAAAATGAATTCCAAAAACCTAGACATCCATAAGACTAACCCTAGAAGATGAATTGCCAAGCATCATGTGGGCCCCATTGGGGTAAGTTAGTACATTAACTTCCTGTGGTTGTAACTTTTGCATATGATCTCTGTTTTAGCCACATGATAGCTCGTTGGAAAGGTATTTTCAAGAAGTATGCATTATGCCATCAAAATATGAGTCTTTATACATTTTAACTATTTCAAGCCAAGAAAAAAAATTTAGAGCCCCAAAACGTCCCTGGAAGTACTCAAAGATGTACTGACATGAAAGCTTCCAAAATAAGCCAGTTGGAATAGGTGGGTGGTCACCAATATCCACCTCGATGTTATGTAGGGATTCAAGACAGTCTCATAAGTTCATAACCCCCAATTACAAATAAATGTCCCCATTACAAAGAAATGTGTTGAACTGAAAACTATCAAGATGAGCTAGTTGGATTTTGGAACAGGTGGGTGGCCACCAATATCCACCTGGATCACTTTTGGGTGGAAGGAGAAGAGCATAGTCAAAGAAGGTGGAATTTGGATTCCTTAGTGTGTTTAAGTGGAATTTTTTTCAAATTATAGTGAAAGAGTATTTGTGAGTAAAATTGGAACATGTGGACATCATGGGGTTTGTTACTTTCTCTTAATCAAACTCTATAATGTGATTTTTGAAATCTTGAAAAATTGTAAAAGYAGTGCTATATTGCTCAATATATCGACATTATGGGATCATTTCAATMCTTTAAGATCCCCTTSTTTTTTKTATTTAAACTAATTTGAGACAAAAAAAACTATCCTAGTTTGTAAGAGATATGGACAATGGTGGTCCTTTCAACCCTTTAAGCTCCCTAGTTTTATAGATTGCAAACAAACCAAAGAAGTGCACATATGAGTGTGTTACTCCAACTAATTTAATTCCTTTGTGTGATTTGAAATGAAAAGGGAGATGAATATTTTTTCTAATTTTATGGTCTACAAATATCACCCTAAGGTGTGAGGTAGAGAGCATACTAGGTTGATGAGATACACTCATAGTCCTAATAAATTTGAGTGGTAAAAAATGAAATAAATCTAGTCAATGGTTCATGTTCCTTTTAAGAAGTAATCCATGTGGAAAGGGAAAGAAACATGGTTTTTTTTAATCCTTTACCAAAATAATTTTAATATCTAATTATGAAGTAATCAAGCCAAAAAATATTTTTTGAGTGCTACAAAGTGCATAGAAAATAATTGTTATCCCCTATCTGGAAACGAAAATGAAAATCATCCAAAATCTTGTGAGAAAGGGAATTTTCCTTGGTTTATTTGGTAATGGAAGTGCATATTTCATATAAATATAATGGAATAGTCATGATATTTGCACGACCTTGGTCATATGTTCTTTCAAAAACCACAAAGCCATGTACCACATAAAAAATAATTCTACTCTGGTGGGTGTTTGAAAAATTGGTTTAAGACCATAGACAAGACATTTTAATACCTTGAAAAAAAAGTGAAATGAGAGAAAGAGATACAACATCTTAGTAAAAGAGAACCATTAGTTAGAAACCAAATGAGAGTCGTTAATATGTTTGGTTGTTTGAATCACTAGGTGACCAAAAACAACCTTTGGTGTAGCTACGATAAAATATATACAACATGTAAGTGGATACAATTATTCTATACATTTAAATACCATTCAAAACACATAATATGTGGGAAATAAATAGATAGAAAGAATGGAAATTACATGAAAAGTAACAATGGAAGCAATGGTTATCATATGCCAATGAAAATTCTTTTTCATTACACTATAGAGGATTGGTGACTGTAAGTGGCCTCTCACATCCTTCTCGTGATGGTTATTTTTCGTTACTCGAGGATTATTTTCTCTCTATATCTTAGAAAAGAAGTGTGTAAGAACTCTTGAAAGGGAAGAGATCAATACATTAGTTATGGGCTATGGATTCACCAAATGATGTTTTGAGAATGTGGTTCTCAAGGATCATTCATGAAGGATAACCTTACATAAAATTCCCTTTATTAAAATCTACTCCATGGCTTCTACTTATATACATTGCTTCATTAAATGTATCTCCAAGTAAGAATGATGCATCTTCGGATGTGGTTCCCCATGCTTTGAAGACACATGGAACCACTAAAGTTGATGTGGGTTATATTAAGAAAAAAATGATAAACAAACTAAAATATATAATAGAACACAAAAATACAATGAAAGCAAAATTTTATTAATGAATAAAATATAAAGATATTGTAGAACACAAATTGGATAGAATGGTGGTAACTTATCGATGAAGAGAAAGAGATGTCAATTATGCTCAATTATAAAATGATGATTAGAAAGAGGATGAACAAGTCCTTTTATCATGAATCTTGAAAAAAGAAATAGAGGAAAAACCCAAAACACAAAACCCCAACCTTGGAAGATGAAAGACCAAAAGTACTATGGGCCCCGAGGTGGTTAGTTAATATCTCAGTATCACGTGGGCACAAATTTTACATATGATCTCCAATTTTCATTTATGGGAAATCGCTAGAAAGAAATTTTTTAGGATTACAAATTTTGTTTGGGTCCAGGACATGCCATGGAAACTCATGTTCCCCGATTGTCCAAAAAAACCAATTTAGGGCCTTAAAACGACCTCAAAAGTTTGGGACCCAAAATACCGTAGAAAAATGACAAGAAGATAGAGAAGAATTCATTCAGTGAAAGAGGTGGAAGGTCACTAATTACCACTTGGATAATTCTACCCCCATTTAGAGGAAATGGTATCCATTGCATCAAATTTTCTCATTAGATGGGGAAACGTCTACTAAATGTTTCTCTTGTTGAACCACTTGCCTTGGTGAGAAATTTTCCCTAGCTTGATGACCCGATAGAGTTGTATGGTATGTTGGTGGGTACCTTTCATATATATATCCATGATTAAATCAAATTTATCCTTGCTAATGCATTCAAGGTTGATTTCTATAAGGGTCAATAGATGATCTACCTCTAAGGTGTCTAGTAGAGGTGGAAAATATGGGCAAAATAGCCCCACATTCAAGATTGGATATAGTCCAAGGAA